>OX579634.1:7564627-7741191 GCA_951230915.1 Antitrichia curtipendula
TGGTGTTGCAAATGCAATTGTAAAGTAGAAACCCAATAAGAAATTCAAGCATAGTTTCAAGAATTTATGACCCTGAGCATCCTAGTTTGCAATTCGTACAAAGTAGTTGAAGCATTGACAGCAAATTAGGCTTCTAGAAGCTAGATTAGGAGTCTCACAATTGAAAAATAATGCATTACTGTACTTCATGAGCATTGAAGGAATTCACTGAATTCTAGACTAAGAAGCAATGATTCATGAAATTTGCAGCCATGACTTGAAGAATTCATTGCCACATGCGCCTCTACAAGCTACATGAGCACACTCTCCACTGCAAAAACGTACTACAATGTCATGACCTCATTACCACGAACCTTGTGAAATTAATGCTAATTCGGCTACCTCATGAAGTGAACAAACCTACTTGTGCAATAGCATTGTAACATGCAAGAAGGGAGGTTGCATTTTGTAGCCACACTTCATACTAGAAGGAGAATTGCTTTGAACTTGAACATGCAAGAATGCAAGCACTAATTTCTTGAGAAAGCTTCTACAGTTTCTTGTCAACAGAGAGAGTTGCATTTACCAAGATGAGGTCCAACCGGAAGGGGAAAGAGGTATTGCAATCCTCTTTACATTTGTCTTTGCTTTTGAAAAAATCATGAACATGCTCTTATGTGTGTTCACTTGCATTTGTGTAGATTGCTTTTGATGGACTGCCACCGCGTCGAAGCTGTCGACTTATAGCATTGGAAGCAAGCAATTCAATCAATCCAGCATCCCCAAGTGCAATCAATCCAGCATCCCCAAGTGCATGTGAAACACCTGCAGAAGTTCCTTCTCCAAGTACGGACTACCCAACACTTCTTCATGTTTCACCTGTGCCTTGTCAAGAAGAGCAGGATGACTACTTCACAGACACAGTAGAGATAGGAGAAGCTGATCCACAATTCAGCAACCCAGAATTTCAAGATCTTCATGGTTGAGATTCAAGCTGTGAAGAATTGGAGGAGGATGACTTTGACAAAGGAAGTTACGCTTTCCCGGAGGTGAAGTCTCTCGAAGAGCTCCTATGGCCGCCGGAGATGCTACAGAATTCAAGCGACTACTTCAACATTGCATCGCAACGACGTGCACAGAAGAAGTCAACAAGTTTTGGTAGCCAAGAGCACGTCGATGACGCCATGCACAAGAGGCGGAGGTCTGCTGCAATCTCGGAGCGTCGACGACAGGAGTTGCAAGAGAGCGACGACGACTTGGAGGGGAGTGGCGTCAACCTCCGGTCAAGCTGTTGGACGGGAGTGGCGACGACCTCCAGGGGAGAGGCGTCAACCCTCGCTTGCCATCACGGAGGCCGCCCTCTGCAGGCGCCGCAGGTGGCGGGTTTGTAGAGCCCCCTGCCTGCCACCCGTCGGATAGACCAAGGAAGGGGGGAGCTTCCAGCAAGTGCGTTTTCGGGGTTGGGGAATGCAGCCCAGCGGCTGGCCCTAACCTCCCCTCTTCCCCTGGCCCTAAGCTGTTCTTTTCTGGTGAAAGACAGTTCACTGGGGCTGGAGGGGGAAGGCAATCTAATTTTCAAGCATCATATTATAGAGAGGATGCAAGTGCTGATGCTCATAACGGGGAATATGAGGTTGAAATTCCTTCCGATCGAACACGTATTTGACGTAGTAGAGGGATATATTCTCATGCAGCAGCCACCATAGCCTATGATAGTGATAGTGATTTTGATGTCGATTATGCACAAATGGATTTTTTTGAGTCAGAGGAAGAAGGTTCAGACTCTGAATTTGGGGACGTACATGGCATAAAATATTTGTACCGGGATTCTACATGGCATATGGATTCCATTACATATGACTTGTTGCCTGAACAGTTTACAATGAATACGGGGTCAATACTTACCTGGAGGGTTTTCCCATCATTTCTGAAATTGTTCGAGATATATTGGCCTGAGGGGGTTCTTCGAAGAATAGCCATTGAAACAAATTGATACGCCACTTTTGTACATCAAGATGGCCAAACTTTTGGAGGATAGGATTGGAAAACTCTGACAACTGCGGAGTTGAAAGTTTTTATTGCCATAACTTTTGTATATGGGCATGAGGAGGCAACCCAATGTTGGAACGTATTGGCAAAAGGAAGGCTCCGTATTTCATTGCCCCACTATTAGCGACCTGATGTCCCGCAATCGGTTTGCAAGTTTGACTAGGTGTTTGCATGTTACAAATCCGTCTGAGTACGAGAGCGATAAAACTAGACCTGGATATGATAAAATGGGCCAAATTCGGTGGTTGTTGATTGCAATTCGAGATAGTTGCAAGAGTGCATGGAGTTTGGGGAAATTTGCAACGGTGGATGAGATGATGATTAGGTACAAGGGACCTATTGCCCAGCACGCCAATACATGCCACAGAAACCGCAAAAATGGGGTCTCAAGGTCTGGTGTTTGGCAGACGCAAAATCAAAATATGTCTTGAATTTCAAAGTATATTGCGGCAAAGATCCTATTCTTGATGAAGGTGCACATGTACCACGTCTAGCAGCTAGTGGGGCACCACGATTGGCTCATGATGTTGTGCTTCGACTAGTGACATTGATTGAGGGCCGGGGCCATGTTATTGTGATGGAAATTTTTTTTCAAGCATTCCTTTGTTCATAGCGCTATATGAGAAAGAGACATATGCCACGGGTATTATTCGGTGCAATCGGATAGGACTTCCCAATGTCCTAAAAAATACGAAGTCATTCAATAGGGAGCCACAGGGCACTTTGCAGTGGCGAATGCACGAATCTCGTCGCATATGCGCTATTGTATGGAAGGACAAGAAACCGGTTTTGATTATTTCAACACACGCAAAGCTAGTGCAATTTCAATGGGAGTTTCCAGTGGTATCTATCCCAAGGCGAAGTGGTTCTATGCGCAAGCAAATACAGACATCATCGGTGCATTTGGAATATACAACGTACATGAGGGGGGTTGACGTTGCAGACCAGTTGCGTGCATCATACACTTGTCAAACTCGTTCCAGGGTTGTCTATCCAGACGTGACGTGGGCATTTTGCGTCGTAATGTCACGTCACGTCCGTCGTGACGCATCACGAATCTTGACATCCCTAACCCTAAAGTGACATCCCTAACCCTAACCCTAAAATTTTAGAAAATTTTGAACTTTAGTTTCATTTTTTTTTACAAATATAAATGGAATATCAATTGTATTACTACTATTGAACATATTAGTCTAATGTACAACCTTCTATATAAAGAATTTTGTAAAGTTCCTTCAAATTTTTAAAATATTTCGTCATGACGTTGTTTGAGCAAAACGTCACGTCACATCCTGACGTCACGTCCGTCCAGACGTGACGTGACACAGACAACCCTGACTTGTTCGCATAAATGGTGGCATCGTGTTTTTTTCTTCCTCATTGACACAAGCCTGGTGAACATGTATATTATTTATTTGGACAAATGCAAGGAAACAAGGCCACCTAGACCTCCTATGAGTCATCTTCAATTCCGAACTCAATTATGCCAAGCACTCACAAGCAATTGGTTGAGGAAGAGACGTCTTGAATGCATTCCATTGCCACAGCGGGCACGCGTTTGTTATCCGGCATTCAGCAGTTTCCGGAGGGCATGCATTGTCTGCAATGATGGGTCCATTCCTTTGAGTAGGTTGAAGACGTATTGCCCGACATGTGACAACAAATTCATGTGCTTTCAAAAAGGTTGTTTCCAACGGTACCACGAGAATTTGCAATGAATTCACTGGCAATGTGAGTATGATTTCTACATTTTTACCGACTCATACAATTTTGGGATGACGGTCACACTTGTATAGGTTAATTTAGTGGAATGTCATTGCAAATATTGGAAGCACCTTCAATCACTACAATAGAAGGCACAAGTTCCATATCAGTGCCAACAATGTATCACATTATAATTACGGAACGAATATAGGGTGAAACACATGTTCTGCGTTCGACAATATTTGCTCTCTAGATCTATATAAAAGAAGTCTTGAAATCAAATGTCTCATTCACGTAAATATTTTTGCCCAATTTTAGTGCCACTTCCACAGTTCATTTATCTCAAATTATTTGGAGGCACTTCTAATTGGTACTGACCTCCTGTATTTCTCTTGTAAGTTTTGTGCAGTGCAACCTCCACTTTGGAGTAGCACTACCGGCTGTAGTTTTGAGGGGCACCAGCCTTGGCACCTGCATCATGTAGCCATGACCATGTGTCAAGTTCATGTGGTAGAATTAGAAGCCAAGGTACTGTCCAAAGCCAAACCATCTGACATGAATGACAAAGGGGAGCCAATGAGGTGGTTTGAAGTTGTGGGAAGTAGTTTACTTGCACTAGAACAGCATGGGAACACACCGGGAACACACCGGGGACATCTAGGCTCCCATTGTACAAGGGCTGCCCAGCCAGGCAGCTTCTTTGAACACTGCTGCGAACTTCAAAAGCTCCTAGAAAACTCAGATTTTCACTTTTTTCATTTTCTTTTTTCCTACTTGTCAAGTATAAGTAAGCTTATGTCTTTCTATCTACTGTTCGGATTTTCAATACCTATAACTATGTGGTGGGAAAATTGATTCGAAGATGGCCTAGTGTATTGTCAAAGATTGGGACATTGTGGCCTTCCAAGATTTTTCTGAATGTGTTGTGGAAGTTGGATTGACTTGAAAATTAATTGACTTGGAAATTTTTTTTCTTATAGGTAATGAAGGTAAGCATATGCCTAACTTCATTACCTATGAGAAAAAAAAATTAACTTCATGGTGCATAGTGCAAAAAAATTCAGTACAAGGCGGTCAAAGACATCTGAAATTCTTGGGCACAGTGAAAAAAAATAAAAACTTTCACTTTGAATGCAAATATCTCTCAATCCGTACGGTGAAACCTCACTAAATTTTTACCACATCTTCTCATACAAGTTAGCTTCAAGATCCTACGGTTACATTTCAAAAAAAGTTTTTTCAAAACTTTGTCAATGAACGCAGCAGAAAGGGCAGTTTTCAGTGGTTTTGGAGCCAGAAAATGCCTTGGGGATTTAGGGGTTAAGTTTTGATGCCATTTGTTTGACTTACAAGAGATGCCTTAGTGACATTTGGACCAAATTTTAAGTGATCAACATCCTAGCACTTTCTTAAAAAGTAATTAAAAAAAACCCTAATAACAAGTCTTTGAACATTTTATGTTTTGATGCCATTCGTTTTTTTCAAAAGCTTGAATTATTGGAATCAACAATTGTTTCCTAATCACTACTAGTGTGCCCTGTATTGTTGCCAAAATCAAAATTAAAGTAAAATAATTTTTTAATTCTTAATTTTTGAAATTTTTGAAATTCATTATTTTCACAACATAGTGTGAAAGGTTGCATTCTTAATAAAATAAAAGTAAAAATAACTTTCTAATTTTCTAATTAGAGAACCTTTGAAATTCAATAATTTTCACACCGTAGTGTTAGAGGTTGCATTCTTATTACAAATAAAAGGCTTTATATACAAAGGAGTGCAAGGGCTTTGTTTTGTGGCATTTGGACATGCAATATAAAAGTTATGTTTGTTTGATTTTCAAATAAGAGATAATTTATTTAAATTTTTTAATTTAAAAAGTTCATAACTTTCACACCAATTTGACCGGTTTTGAATTGTTTCATGCCGTTTCAATGAAAACAAAAAATAATTTAAATCAATTTTTGAATTCATAAAAAACTTTGAAATTCAATATCTTTTACACAATATTTCCAAACGCCATGAAACAAAGTCCGTGCATCCCTCCTTGCTAAGAGCTTTTGAGCAGTACCAAGAGTGCCGCCGGATGCCTCATGGTTTGTTAGATCTCAACGTATCAAACAAAACAAAATAAAACAACCTATCTTAAGGTAGAGATAGTGTCCCTTGTGCCACAGCCAAAATTAAATTAAAATAATTTTGTAATTTGTAATATGTAATAACTTATGTAAAAACTTTGAAATTCAATATTTTTCACAACGTAGTGTGAAAGGTTGCTTTCTTGATAAAATAAAAGTGAAGATAATTTTCTAATTTTTTAATTCAAAAAAACTTTGAAATTCAATCATTTTATAACCGTAGATTCAAACACCACAAAATTGGCACAAATAAAAGGCTTTATTCACAAAGGAGTGCAAATTTTTGTTTCATGGCGTTTGGACATGTAATATCCAAGTTATGCTTGTCTGTTTTCAAATAAGAGATAATATTATCCAATTTTTTAATTAAAAAAGTTTATAATTTTCACACCATTTTGATGCGTTTCAGCCTGTTTCATGTTGGTTCGATGAAAATAAAAAATAATTTAAATATTTTTTCGAACTCATAAAAATTATAAAATTCAATATCTTTCACACTGTATGTTCAAACGCCATGAAACAAAGTCCGTGCACCCTTCCTTGCCAAAAGCTTTCAAGCGGTACCAAGAGCATAGTTGGACGCCTCACGATTTGTTAGATCTCAACGTATCAAACAAAACAAAACAAACAATCTAATTTAAGGTATAGATTGTTTCACCAATACAGCTACAAATTAGAATTGAAGACTCCTTCTATTTTTTAAATTTCTTTTACAAAAAATGATGTGATTTCATTGCAAGAAAGATGAAGCAACATCCCCTAGTGAAATACATCTTGAAGTGGTTAGCAAGGAAAAAAAAGGAAAAAAGTGGTCTAAGTTAACTGCAATTTATTGCTTTCAAATAATTAATTGAACATTGTTCTTGTTATTAAATTTTCTAATATTTTGTTGGATCTTATAGGAAGTCAAAAAAATATTTTAGATTTTTCTTTTAGATAGTTGTTGAACATAATATGAATAATTATGAATTTTGATTGAATACAGGTGTACCCAAAAAAAACCCTAGGCTCTCATGAGTTTACTTTAGGTCAAAATTTGTAGGGATTGGTTTTTAAAAAGGATAACAATTAGGTGCAATTACCTTAAATCTTCTTTACATTCAGATTGAGAAGTCTTGACTCCTCAAGGACTGAAGCCTTTTCTCCATCAAAACACATTCAAAAACGCCACTTCTATTGCAAAAAGCAAAAAAATTTAAAAATTGTTATTTTTTGCATATCTAACTATAGGATCTTATATCAAACTAGTATAAGAATGTATGCAAGAAATTTAAAAATCTTTGACCCCATAGATTGCAAGAAATTTGCATCCAAAGTAAAGAAATCCATTTTTTGCACCTTGCTTGACTAGAATTTTTGGCTTTGAATATTCTTAACTTAAATTTTTTGTACTGTCAATTTTGATTTTCTAAGTTTATATTTTGAATACTTGAGTTGAGAATATAGGAAAAAAATTCAAGAAAAAAACACTTAATTTTGACTCATAAAAAAAATTACTAAATAGAAGTAGGTTCAAGATTAAAGGAAAAACTAAATCGTTAATAACTCTAAGATGAAATTGAAATACAATAATTCCAACAGCAATATTGTTCTAGCAAGCAAATACAACCCTGTCTAATAATTGTTTTTGGAAAATTGTAAAAATTGCATTAAAAAATGAATCCTATAAGTTATTTTTCAAGAAGATGCTTAGATTGACTGAAAACTAAGATTGTCCATGACTTTCTCATCACTAGTCCAAATAGAATAAATCAAAGCTTGAAATGTAGAAAAAAAATATAGTTTTAGGAATTTAAAAAAAATAAATTATTTGTATATTTATATATTTTTTTGTACTACCCGCCGCCCTCCATTTTTGGCTTATTGTGCCATAACTTTTTCTCTTGGGCACCAATTGAAATAAAATTATATATCCACAAAGCTCTTGCAAAAATGCACATCGTCAAGAAAATTCGAAAAAATTCACTATAAATTGAGGTCATAGGAACCTACCCATACCCAAATTGTCCCTTGAGGGGACAAATGGTCCTCTAGGAATTAAAGAAAACCTCTCAATTGAAGGCCCATGACTTGGCTTTAAGGAACCAATGATTGCAAGTAGTGTGAAGTATGAGGGCACAAAAAGTGTTTAATCTATTATTTTAGTATATTTTCTAAACTAGGATAGCTCATAATGTAAATTCTTTTTCAATGATTGGTTATGAGCCTTTTAGCACAAGGGTCCTTTGAAATTGTAGTCAAACCTACCTTTTGAGGTGGATATGACTATAATCCTAAGGGGCTCAAATTTGTATATTTTTTTGCCACATTAGGATGAAAGTGTGATCCACACCATTTCTTCCCTTGGATTTCAAATTTCAAATGTAAAGTTATATTGTGGGGAGTCATCACGTATTTGAATTTGTTGAATTAAAGATGTGGAATGTTGAAAGAATTGGATGTCAAAAGGTTTAACAATTTAGATTAATCATTTGTATACAAAGTTATGGGCAAGTAACCTTGCACCCAAAGCAATTTGTGGTTCCAGTTTCTACCTGTGTTTGTCATTACTTGAGTTTTGAGCTGTATAAGAAATTGTTCAATTGTAATCTAAGTTTTCAATGGTCTTGTGTTTTTGCATTTGAATGGGGTAGTTATAGTTTGCTCTAAATTTCAGCTTCTTCATTAGTTCACACAATGTTTTTAGTGCAGCCTTCCATTTTTTATTAGTGAAGTGCATTGTAGCTCTTATGCCTTGATCTTCTTCATTTGATAAGCTTGCTTTGGTTGAAAGCTTTTTTTCTATTACTTCTCATATATACTATAAACTCTAGTATAAAGAAACTTCTAGTAAAAATCAATGTAAATATTTTTGGCAATTTGTCGCCAGAAATTAATATGATCCAAGGGACAATGACAAGCCTATAGAAAATATGAGGGGCGGGGGGAGTAGCAACTTTTGGTCAATTCCATTTGATCTTAGGCTAAGAATTCACTAGATTTTTCTTATTATAATAGATTATGTAAATCAAATGGATGAAGAAGGATTAAAAAAAATTTAAATAGCAAAAATAGTCTTCTTCTTCTAATTGATCGCCACATCGGCAATTAATCAAAATCCACAAAATTTATGCTTGCCCTTTGTAAGAACAATTCCTTTAATCCCTAAAGTCCTATTCTCCCCTTGAAGGACAAAATGGATTTTGGGCAGGCTTGTGTAGTCTCAATATTTTTTGTAATTTTCTGAACTTTTTTTTGTCAAGATAGAAAAATACATTAGCTCTCCACAAATATAATTTTATTTCAATCAGAGCCCAAGAGCAAAAGTATGGCACAAAAAGCCCTTTTTTTTAGTTTAGCGGGTAGAAAAAACTTTCCAAAAAACTTAAAGTAAAATATTAAATAATTTTTGTATATATTATATTTTTTTGTACATGGAAAGATTTGATTCATTGCATTTGGATTTGTTATGTGAATGTTATGGACAATCTCATTTTGGGGGCAATTAGAGCATCTTTTTGAAAAAATAACTTGTGGGATTCATTTATGACCTCAATTTTCATAGTTTTTCAAAAACAAAAATCACACAAAGTTGAGATATCTTGCTAGAACACTCTTACACTTGAGATTAGTGTATTTCAAATCCGTCTTAGAGCTATTAACAATTTAGATTTTCCTTCAATTTTGAACCCACTTCTACTTAATAATTTTTTAATAAGTGAAAACTAAACATACTTTATTTGAATTTGTTTTCCTAGACTGTAAATTCAATTATTTATGATATAAAATTAGAAATTCAAAGCAATAGAGCAAAAATTTTAAGTTAAGAAGGTTCAAAGCCAAAAAATGTAGTTGAGCAACGTGCAAAAAAACTTGTTTCTTTCACTTTGAACGCATATATCTTGCAATCTACACGATCAAAGTTTATAAAATTTCTTCCACGCATTCTTATACTAATCTAGTACAAGATCCCATGGTTAGATATGCTAAAAAAAACATTTTTACCTTTTTTTTTTGCTCTTTGTTGTAGAAATGACAATTTTGAGTGTTTTTTGATGGAAAAGAGGCCTTTGAACTTTACGGGTTAAAAATAAATAAAGTGGGAATATGCAGTTGCATCTACAGTGCCCCAACAAACCTAGTGCGGGGACAATTTTGCCCCTAGGGAAAATACAGGAACTATTTATTTTCCACACATGACATGATCAAATTTGCAAATTTTGAGTTCATATTTGCAATCAGAGGCCCCAAATTCGATATGGGAGGTGTAGAAAATAATTTCACCAAGCCCAAAATAGGGGGTGTCTTTTTTCTTTTTACATTCTTCCAGCGCAGGGCCTCCGCATAAGGCTCATTGGGGTAGCACAGACGCGACCGGGATCCGCTCTCCACCCTATTTTGGGTCGTTTTGGGCGTGCTCGTTCAGACACCGGATGTGGCCCAAAACTGCGGGAGCTCAAAGTCAGCTTGTCTGCACGCTGCCACGACCTTCATCCACGCGGACTCGCCACCTACTTCCTCACCACAGCGCTCCCTACTGATGGAGAGAAAAAAGGTTAAGTTACCGTCAGCGACACATTCAGGAATGTTCGTAGTCACTCGTAAGTTACTTCGTCCCCTTTCACCTGGGGAATCGTGTCTGGCACTTCACTCTTACTGTACGATGCAGATATCCGTCGCGTGAAGTGGAGCTTCAACGCAGTGACTTTCCTTTGTGATTTATAAGGTGCGTGCGTCTTGAAACCGGCTTGCTTCTGCATCAGATATAGGTATCTGCTCGAACTTGCACATTCAGGATTCATTCAGGATTGAAATTGGTCTCTTTAGTTCGAGTTTCGTACGAAGTTTGATTTGGTTGTCGTTTGGGAGTTGGGGTTTTGAGATGAATTGACGTATGGCTATGGCGGAAGGGTTGCGTGAGGTTGCACTGCGGTTGCTCTTCGTATTCGTTGCTTTCGAAATCTTGGTCAGTTTTGAAAGATTCTGGAAGTCTGGGATTACTGGGTTGTACTGCGCTCGGGGTTCACATCAATTAATCTGACTTTTGTTCAATTCCGTAAGGTTTTGCAAGTCGACGATCAAGTGTGTTGTTGGCTACAAGATTATTGGAACTTCTTGATTTTGAGCTTCTGTCGCGCGGGTTCGTGATTTGGTCATCAGGTGGCTTGAGTACAGCACCGAATCAATGCGTTTGACGGTTTAGTGCCGCTCAGCAATGGCAGCAGGCGGCTCTTCTGAATCCATGGTCCCGGGAAGAGAGGAAGAAAGCTTGAATGAAGATGAAGGGGAAACAGAGCTGGTGCAGAGACCGCAGAGTCGACGCTCCTGGCCTACAGTGTCCCAGCTTCGTGTTGCGGTAAGCAAGTTAAGGAAAGATTTGGATGAACTGCAGAGTCCTCCTGTTCGTCTTTCTGCCTCTGGAGCAAGGGCGGAGCAATCAGATCCAGCGTCACTACAACCCGCGTTTGGATTTCTTGACAGCATTCCACGTGTGGGCTCAGGCCCTCTCGCTTTCTACCACCGCGGCGTCGCAGTGCGAATGCTCAAAGACTACTTAAGAGACCTCGTGGTCTTAAACAACCGACAGCTTGAAGGTGTTACAGAGAGTGTGCGGCAACGACGTCTTCACACCGTGCAGAAACGGATTGAGGAGTATCAGGGGGCTTTAGATGAAATGGTGGAAGCGAATAATCAAGAGCCTGATGGGCAGCTCACGTGGAAGGAGCGCGACATTCTGAAGCGTATGCTGGAAGATTACTCTTGTGGGTTGGAGGAGTTTTTGGACTTCCCGGACGAACTTGGTGGACTCGACAAACTGGAGGATCAGCTGGCGATGGTGCGAGCAAGGATTGATTTGGTGGATGCAGGGATGCCCTTGGATTTCTCAGAAACAAGGTTTGATGTTATGGTGGAGTCGTTGACTGCGTCGACGGAAGGATGTGAAACGAAAGTCCTGGAGATTTCGCAGTTGGGTGAATTTGAGGTTTTCAATCTGCAGTGTGGTTTTCTTCTGGAGACTCTTTTACCTCCTGCGAAGGAGAGACTGGGTCGGTACAATGTGATCCTGGGAGAGGTCCGGAAATTGGAGGTGGAAGAGCACGTAGTGAGCACGCGACAGCGGATTTTCAAAAGTGTAGCGTTCTGCATTGAGTCGCTGTCCGAATTCGCGCGTCAGTTGCAAATCGTATTGGATTTGCTGACTATGTGTGGGGATGAGAAGTGGTGGATAACTGGTTTGGAGCTTTCGAATGCGGCTCCACAGTTTGCGATCCCGAGGTGGAATTGCTTCTCCCTGGCGATTCGGTCTTCTGAATGGAGCATGGACATTGTGGAATTGGCGTTCCATGCGTTGAGTCAGCTCCTCGGTGGAGAATCGACTTTGCGAGATGTGTTTTTCAAATGGTATGATGAGCAGCGGAGGACGGCGCTGGAAATCAATGGCCAGCCTGTGCGCGGACTAGACTCTAGGATTGGGAAATCCGGGTTGCTGACAGTCATGCGGGAGTTGGAAGCTAAGGACGTCGCTGATCTGATCCAAAAGCTTGTTGAGCTAACAAAGAAGCCTCGCAAAATATTCCCCCCCTATACCGAAGACTCTAACATGCATGCCATTGCAGAGTTTTTGAGCAGGAAGCTAGACGGACCCATACCTGGAGTCAACTCTTTGCCTTATTCATTCCAGTTGAATTTCGATGATTTGAAGTACTCACACTACATAGATTCAGGAGCTTCAGGTATGGTGGCGGAGTACAAGTGGTTCGGTCGAAATTTGGCCGTCAAAACGATCAAATCTCCGGGGCTGGAGAGAAAGAAATTTGAGGAGGAAGCTGCCATTTTGGCAACTGTTCAACATCCATTCGTGGTGCGAATGATAGGCTGCACATTCAATAGAAAAATTGATTCAGGATTGTTGGCAATGGAGCTCATGGAACATGATCTGAGGACGGTGATTCAGAAACGGTGTCCGGAACCTGGACCCGGACGGAGTCCCTTCCCTCTCATCGTTGCCATTGACATCATGTTGCAGATCGCGGAAGGCGTGCTGTATCTCCGAGAGAACGGGATCCTGCACAGGGATTTGAAGGCTAAGAATGTCCTCTTGAACCGTGGCAGACGTGTGCGCAGATCCCTGAGTGCAGCTTACAGAAAGTTTCCAGTTTTAGCATCTCTGCTTCATACGGAAGAGTACTACGTCGTGAAGCTGGCTGATTTTGGCATCGCCAAGGCAAGGCCTTCGCATTCTTTGACACAGATGGTAGGGACAACCCCTTGGAGGGCACCGGAGGTGTTCTATGTCCCTGACTTGGAGACTGCCCCTTACTACAAATGGCCTGCTGATGTTTACAGTTTCGCGATGACATGCTATGAAATCCTGACTGGCAATATTCCATTCAATGGAGTTCCCAACACGAAGATTTACGAAAACATCATGGCAGGGGAGCGGCCCCCGCTTGACGATGTCACCATACCCTCACCTGCTTTGAAGGACCTCATCCAGCAATGTTGGGCCACTGATCCAAACGAACGACCTAACTTTGCCGACATCTGCCGAAAGTTGTGGCAGTGCAAGGTGGAAACGATCTTGCCCGTGTTCAGGCTTCATCTCAGTCCATCCAGCAGTCTCTTACGTATTGCACACCCTGCGGATGTGTAGGCTAGGCCAATCTCTGTTGATAGTTGCAACCGAGCTGGTTCATTTATTGGTAGAAACAGGAAAATAAATAAATAAATAAATATGCAGATAGCAAGCGTTTGCTCAATAGGAAGTAGTATGTTATGGAGGATTTGTTCCAGTGGATAGTAGAGGATTGTAGAGGATTGTAGAGGATAGTTACCCAACGGATTCATGGACAATCAATTGAAATTGTGGGTGAGTCATGTGTTGATTTTGAGCACTGTTCTTGGAATGGTGTGAGAGCAAGAATTTTTTATGTGCTGAAATGTGTGTGCAAATCGTTTCCTGTACTGTACTGTACTGTACTGAACTGTACAGTACAACTCCGCTCTATGGCTGTTGAAAAAGTAATCAGTCAATCAACTACAAAATGGAATTAGGTCACCCAAGCAACCCAATTTGAGTTTTCCTTACTGTACTGTATCCTTCCAGACAATATGCAATTTCATCCATCCATGTTCTAAGATTCTTGAATTAGCTTTCTAATTTTCGAAATTCCATTTTGCAACTATTCTATAATTCAAAGAATGCAAGTGTTTCACTTCAAAAACCAAGGTAGTATGACCCATGTTGTCCATTTGGTCATTGCTCATATTTTGAGTGATCAGTTTCTTAAACCCTAAAGGACCATTGTCCCTTCGGGGGACAAATGGGTTTTCGGGCAGGTACCTACAGGCTGAAATTTTGTTGTAATTTTTTGAAACTTTTTTTGGAGATAAAAAAATTGATAATCTTTGTGGGAATATAATTTTTTTCACAATTGGGGCCCGGGAACAATAGTTATGACTAAATAAGCTCAAAACAGGGGACGGGGGCAGTCCGGGCAGCCCAAAAAAAGTGGACAAAAATTTGAAATTTTTTTTAATATTCTTTTTTCTTATAGATTATATTTTTGTCTATCTGGAAAGCTTTGATTCATTTCATTTGGATTTGTTATGAAAAAGTTATGGACATTCTTGTTTTTTGGGAAGTTAGAGCATCTTCTTGAAAAAAATAACTTGTAGGATTCATTTCTGAATGCAATTTTTCAAATTTTTCAATTTTTTTTTTGCAAGGTTTAGATTACTTGCTAGAACAATCTCACCATTGGGATTAGTGCATTTTAATTCCATCTAAATATATGAATGTTTTAGATTTTCCTTCTATCTTGTACCTATTTCTACTTAACAATTTTTTGAAGAATGATAATTAAGTTTTTTTGAATTTCTTTTTTTTCCCTAGACTCTCAACTCAATTCTCCACTATAAAGATTTAAAGCTCAAAACTCTGTAGTGCAAAAAGTTTAAGTTGAAAATGTTCCAAGTCAAAAAATCTAGTCCCGCAATGTGCTGAAAAACTTGTTTTTTTCAATTTAAACGCATATATCTTGCAATTTGTGCAGTCAAAAATTCTGAATTTTGTTTTAGACACTCTCATACTAGTTAGATGTAATATCCTATGGTTAGATGCGAAAAAAAACACAATTTTCAAATTTTTTTAATTATTTGCTATAGAAATGGCAGTTTTGAGTGTTTTTTGGCCAAAAAAAAGCCTTGGTCCTTTAGGGGTTAAAAAAAAAATTTGCAACACAATGGCAAATCAAACAAATTTTCACATGTATTTTGGCTAGTTCATTATTGAGAAAAATGATTCACATTAGAAGTGATGAAAGCAAGAATTCTATACACTTGCAAAAAAAGCAAAGTTGAATTGTCTTTATGTGAAGCTCATAAAACTTTCAATTGGATTGGGACAATTTGCATTTGCCTACTCTAACTTTCTCATATTCAAAATGGTTTTGTTGAAGTATTTCTTATACTTCAACAAATAGGTACTGTAAAAAGAACTTTGGAAAACATTAGAAATTCACATTATAAACTCATAACAAAAGGAATTATATGAAAATCACTTAAGGTAGAACCATCCATCACCAACCACAACCTCATTAACCCCTAAATGACGGACCTATAACCATTGATTTCAAGTCTCAATGCCTATCACTCAATTTGCTGCCATTTTGCAACTAGATATATATGAAAAAAATTTAATTTATTTTTCAGAGATGAAATTACATGTCTTCTTTACTTCACAAAAAAATTTAGATTTTTTTGTAGAAAATTGATTTTTTTGAGAATTTTTGAAGAAAAAGAGAAGAAAAATCACATCAAATAGAAAATTATTTCAAAAAAACTAAAAATTTCACCATGTGTGTATATTACAATGACAAACATCATGGTGTGAACTCAATTTCCGTCTCATTCTATAATTAGAAAATAATAGACATTGAAAATACACCCAAAGTTCAAATTGCAATAAAATATGCAATATTAAGAATTTTTTCAAAATTCAAATTGGAGAAGAAACTAAATTAGATGACCTTCATTTTGTTAGTTGGGTTCAAACTCAAAAAATATCATTTTTGTGGAGAAATTTCAGATTTAGAGCAAGGAACAACTTCCCAAAATACACTAAAATAGCATATTTTGTGATCCGTTTTTTTTAATAACTTCTCATTTATGTGAAGATAGACACTTGCATAACTACAAATTCAACTATACACTCTTTGTAATCCAGCATGGAAGGTGAACAAAAATGAAATGGATGAAAAAAAGTTTCCAAGCAATGTACAGATGACTGCACAATCATCCAAAAGCCACAAAATGGTTGTCCATGGTTACAGGGTTAACAATCAATAGAGTGTCTGAAATTCAAGAGAGGCTAGGACTAATTTCTAAACTTGAGTTCTTGATTTCCAACCATCAATTCCACCATTATTTTCATGACACATGTGCTTGGTTTGGAGTGCCAAAGTGAACAAGTAGTTTCTTAAATGAGCAGTTTTGGAATTGTCTATACATTGAACATGGGTCCAAACCAGCTTTTGCCTTCCAAAATTCATTGTAATTTTAGTTGAAGCCATAAAATTACCAAATTTTGACAATCCCCATGCACCTCTAGAAATATTTGCATTGCCGTGCACTACTCCAGATCATGGTCACAATTGCTTATTTGGTCAGTTGTGGGTGGTTCTACTTTACAACAACTCATTTCACAATACGGTTTTGAAGGGATCATAAGTTTTCGGTTTCATATTATATGAATCAATATTGGTTAGTGCAACAGTAAACCCTAAACCCCATATAATCTCAAAAATGTAGTTTGCAACTTTTATTTGAAAGTCATAATTCCTCTAAATTGCACTTTATTATACATCTTCACATTTTTGGAAGTCTGAGACTTTTTAATTTCCTCGAGGGCTGCTACAAGTTAAAGTCGAGAGGGAGCAATTCACGATACTCTCTTTGTAAAACCCAAGGCAAGTTCAGTTCAAAAGACATCACATACAGGTAAGAAGTGATGGTGTCATGTGTGACAACTACAGTACTAATTAGACCTGTGAAAAAGCTCATATACAATCTAAACTCCTTACAATCCTTAAAATCACTTTCTAAAAGTCACACCCTCTGCTATTGCACAAAAAACCCATTGGCAGATTCTCACTTAACATCGATTGTGACTGGCGAGACTGTCGTCAAGGTTCCTGTCGTAATTGTCGTCATAGTCTGTGTCGTAATTGTGGTCGTAGTCTCCGTTGTGACCGTCACCTTTTCCGAACTATGCACTCCTGACACCGTATCATCCACTCCAGTTTCGATAACCACAGTGTCCACAACCTTTTCCTGTGAACTTGCAATGCTGGCCGCAATGGAAGGTTCCACCTGCTCCGGTGTCGTCACTGCTACGTCTCCATCACCGGCTTCACCACTTGAAGAAGGACGCTTGTCTTCATCCATGTTCTCTTCATCACTGTCATCCTCGCTGTCATCCTCGCCTCCCATCCTAATGTAATGCAATGCAAAAAAAAGATTACCAAGAAATAAGCAGCCACAGAAGTATAAATAAATCAAAATTCAAAGAACACTATTCCTAAAGATAAAGGAAATGACATTCGCTGCAAAAGCTTCACTGATCCCACTACAGTACGAATGCGTGAAAACATTCCCCATCCAAGCCTTTGTTGAAGGCTTCCCCGTATCGAGGTCCCAAAGGAATGCAAAGTCCACACATTCAAAAACAGTACTACATTGCGAGCGGCTGAATAGTAAGGTGACCGACGAAGTGATTTACCTATGAATTATAACCTAATTTTTCTGTAGAACTTGTACACACAGACCCCCAACGTGCTAAAAAACAACATGGTAAAGGACTTAACACTAAGCCCTTTGAACTATCACCGAGGCCATAGGAGATGTTCCACGCCCAATCAGAACGAGAAATTCCATTTCTCTTTAAACTGGAACGGCGGGTATAAAAACCTCGGCGACACCATTTCGAACCTCGGGTAGCAAACTTTTGATCGGTCGCTGTGATCTCAACACTTCAGGATAAGAGGCATTATAGTGCTTAGAAACGTATTTTCAGTAGCTTTTCACCAAGACATCACTCAAAAACTTTGGTCGAGGATTGAGCACAAAATCTCAAATTGCTAGTGAAATGATTTCTGGTTACCAAGGACTTTTGTACCCGCCAATCCAGTTCAGCAGGAGAGTAAGCAAAACGAAGCACCGCGAACCAAACGGATGAAGGGAAATTCACACCAACACGAGTTTTAAAAGCACAACGAGTGATTACCATAACCGAGCTCGTTTCTCAAACACGGCTGCCTCCTCTTCCACTTTGCGCTTGCTATTGGTATTTGACTTGCGAGCTGCGACTAACCCTGAAGCCACGGCTTGTTGAACTTCCTCCATAGCTTCCGAAGTCTCAGCCCTAAACTTCTCGAGTTCCTCAAACACGCCATTATCCTCTTCCTTGGCTTTCGTTGCCTTCTTCAAAAACTCCTCCGCCGTCTTCTCGAGCTCCCTCTCCTCAGCATCCGCTTTCCATTCCTTCAGCTTCTTCTCGGCGTTCACATGACGCAACCGACGACCACTCATATCCCGGCAAGCATCGAAATTGCTCGTCTTCTTCTGCCCCGCCTTCGTGGCCGCGCCACGGAGAAGAGAACCGAACCCTCCCTTTCCTCCCGGCAAGCGAAGTAACAACGTACAAGAAGGGAAGAAACTCCCGTCTTCCGCCGTGAGGCAAGAATCGGGATGCACAACCGCCGTGCCCGTCACTAAGCGCAAGCAGTGGGAGGGGATACCTGTCCGCGCGCACAAAAGAGCGGCGACGCTCGCCCCGGAAACGACGCCATCGCCGTCTGAGAAGCGCAAACAGAGCGTGCGCCCGTCCAAACCCTTAACCAGCATTTGCCGCACCGGCGACGGCCTCATCGTCATCGTCACCATCGCACGGTACTCCTGCGACACACTTTCGAATCAAGCTTTCCTGATCCGATGAAATGTGAGTGAACTGCAACCCTAATTGGAGTAAAATGGTCGAGGAAATTGAAACCCTAATTGCGCTCGAAGGCTAACGAAACTGAAGAAGACGGAGAGGCAGAAAGAGAAGTCGCCCACGTGCAAGGAAGGAGCCTCGAGGGGCAGATTGGAAATTAATCCGGTTACCTTTAATTTTAAATTTTTCTGCCCGAAAGTGACGAATGTCATATTCTGGTTGGTGTAATCTCTAACAAATATGATGTTGATATTAAATTCAAAATGGCAAATGTTGAAGTTTGACCCAAACAGTCATGCAGGAACAGAATTTTCCTTAGATGAGCATTTCACCACCTGATTGTTATATAGGGAAAAGAAAAAAGAAAAGTAAAGAAAAACTAAAAGTAGATTAAAGATATTTATGAGCATTTTGATCCATGCATAGGACATTAAAATGAAATTGAAAATTCAAACAGTTAAATTTTACTCCTTTTGTTTCTAAAAAAGATCCAAGTTTTCTTTGTAAAAATACAAAGGAAACTCGGGTCTTTTTTAGAAACATAAGGAGTATAAAGGAAAAAATAAAGAATGTAAATGTGCATGCCAAAGGTCATTCTACAACTAATGTAGTCATATTTGGAGTTTTGTTTCAAAAAATTGACATGTTGTGATTGTATTCTTGTATTTTTGACTCTTTAATTTTAAAACTTGATTTTGACATTTTGAATGATATATTCTTCATCAAGTACAAAGAAAAGATGGAGCTCTCTAAATCCAATTTTTACTTTGCTAGAAAACTTCAAAAATATCTTGAAAAATGAGTATATTGTTGTCTATTTTCATATTTGAAATTTAGAATGGCATGGAAATAATATATGGTTTACACTGTAATGATTTACAATATACTAAAATTTTCATATTTTTAAGCACATGTATTATTTGATATAAATTCTTTGTATATTTTCTTTAAAAAATCAAGATAATTATAATTCATAAATGGAAAAAAATCAAATTTTAATGATTCATAGGATTTCATCTCTCAAAAACAAAAATAACTAGTCAAGTCCGTCCAACTTCCTAAAATTGATTTATATCAACCTTTCAAGAACTAGTCATTCAAATTTCAAACAATAGATGAATAAAAACACATTCAAAGCACATAGAATTGCAATTATTCATCCATTTTTTTATAGATTATTTTATTAGTTCTTTAACATTTGTACATTATAGATTCTAAAGACTTTACTTTGCAAATATTCTATAGTTCAAAAGATGTTGGTATGTTTCACCTCAAAAAATATTTTTTCCAATTCAAAAAGAAACTTTCAAAAATAAATATAAAAAATAAATAAAATAGAAATCGTAGGAAATCACCACAATTAGAGCTTAAAATTTGAAATTAACACCTAAAGGACCAATATGCATTTTTTGGCAACATAGAAATCTTGAGTAGGTTCCTATGACTGGAGATTTGTATATTTCAGGATAAAATTTTAATAGAAGGCAAGGACAAGGAATATGTTTCATATGCACTAAATTTCATGACATTTGGAAATACATGTCAAAAGTTATAGCCTAATATGTTACTTTTTTCCTTGGCTGGGCAATTCGGGCAGATAAAAAAAAACATTTTTTTTATAAACAAAAAAAATTTAATTGATTTTTTAGAGTTGTATATAAGTGGAAAGCTCTCAATCCTTCCATTTTGATCAATGAGTCAAAAGTTATGAGGAGTTTTAGTTCGTAGGTAGATTATGCATTTTCTACTTTGAAATAAAGTTTGAAGTCCTTTATCTTATTCAATTTTCAATGTTTTTTGAAGAAAAAAAATCATAAGATGTAGATTGTTGATTACAACATAGCAACCATTGGGATTGGCATTTTTCAATTCCATAACCAAATTCTTAACAATTTTGTATTTTGATCCATTCTTTAGTTCTTTCTACTTGCTATTTTTTTCCTATGTGTTGTACAACTCCAAATGATGTGAAATTTTCAAGCATGTAGACAACTTTCTAGGAAAATGAATCCAATGAAGCAAAATCATTTTGGACATTTCTTCTTAATGATTTGACCTTGTGAAGTCCAGCTGCCCGATTTTTCACAGGGCCCAAAAAAGGATTTTTGTCACTTCAATCGCTAATATCTTGCAATTTACGCGGTGAAAATTTCTGAAACTTTTACTAGATGTTTTCAAGTTAGACTACTACAAGATCATATTGTTACATGTGTTAAAAAAAAGTTTTTTTTTCAAAAATTTGGTACTTGTACTAGAAATGATAATTTTGGAGCATTTTTGGTGAAAACATAGTCCAGGAACTTAAGGAATTAAAGAAAAAATTCATGCAAATTTTGATTGGTTGCAAGCTATAGTTTATTAGTTTGTAGACAAGTTCTTTAAGCATTCTTGTGCTCTAGTTAATTTTGACAAAATTTTGATTTTCAAACCATTTAATAAATTTGTAGCATTGTATGATTACAAACTTCAAAGGGTTAAATCTTAGACTTATATATAAATACATTGAAGATTGATGTTTTAATTTGTCAAATCAAATAATCTTCAAAAATATAGAATTTTGAAACCTCTTACTTAAAAATACTTTGATTGAACAATGAAAATATTTTGAGGTTTATGAAATCCTAATTTAAATTTTATATTTGAATCTTCATTACAAAGTCCATCTACAAACTTAAAATCTAAACCACATTCAAAATCCCCAAATTATAAAAATAATAAATTTAATCAAAGATACAATGAATCATCTAAAAACAATTAATATATTTTTTTTATTTTTTTTATTTAACATATTTGTCTATTAGAAAAATTTAGATCTAAATTTTTTTATTCACAACCTTTTTTTCAATATTTTTTTCTTTGTCTTCTTTTGAATTTTGGAGGTATTATATATCACACTAGAAGGTTCATTTAAATCATTAAAAATATTCTTTAAATTTTCAAATTTTTCTCAAATAATATATAAGATGTTCTATCTATGTAAAAATCTTTTTTGAAAAATAGTGAGTTATAATTTAATGAATGATATTTTGAAAATTTTAAAAACCTAAAAAATATTAAAATGTGGTAGTACATTGCAACATAAAAACTTGTGCACCATACCAAAAAAATATCCCATTATAAACAGTCAATCTAAGATTAATTTGGATTTTTTTTTTTAATTTAGAATTTTATTGATAAAAAATATTGGTTAGTGCAATAGTAGATCCAACCATGTAGATAAGATCTATGGACCATGTTCTACAATTTTTGTTGAAAGTCTCCATTAAATTATTATCCTAATTTTTATTTTATAATACAATTTTACAATTTTGCATATTTGGACCATCTTTTGGTCCTTTACGGATTAATAGTTTGATAAGGTGGAATGTTAATAATGTCTTCTAAGAAGTCATTATATGCTATTCAACCCCTATGGAGGGCTGCGAGTTCCCTAGAGTTCCCAAACTCTGAAACTGTCTAGAATTGTGCCGCAGCAGCTGCGTGACGTGGCCGAGCAACTACCTTGTTATACATCATAAAAAGAAAAAAGAAAAATTTGTTAATCTTGATTTTTTATTTTAAGATTGTAAGAGTTTTTTGTTTTTTTTTCCCCCCCAAAAAAAAGTTCTGACAACGGCCGTTCTTTTGCTACCGGGGGAACAACATTGGGAACATGCCCGAAACGGCCTTCTAGACCCCCAAAAGATCATCTAATGTTTTGTGGAATTATACACCAAAAGACACTTTTCAATATATTTTTTTGAATGTTAAGAAGGTGTTATTATAGGAAATTTTGTTAAATTGGTGGTATTCCATACGCTGTTTTTCCATTCATTTCAGACCCTACATGGTCTGAACATAAAAGTGCCCAATTTGTTGCATCTAATCTTCTTTAATTTGTATTTTTTGGGAGTCTATTTAGTTGTCAATTTTTAAAGGAAATTTTGCTTTTGCTTTTATAATACTAATAAAATGTTCATTATAGGCAAATATTCCTATGTGAAATCAATTTTCTTATTCATTGGTTAAAGTGGAATGAAATTGATGTGTAACTATTTGTTTATTTGGGGGGGGGTCTTTATTTAGAATTTTATTCTTATTATTTTTTGCTCATCATAAAGGTTCTTCATCTTTTCAAATTAAAATTTAACTACATTTCAACATTTATTTTCAAAATAGGAAAGTTGATTTTTAATTTTAATTTGTGTTAAGCTATTAATTGTTTAAAAAATTTTAAGAAAAAAATGTTTGACATTTGTTTATCTTCTTTTGACAAAAAATAGCTAAATAATAATTACTGGATTTGCCTCTATTAAATTTTTACTAGTTCTAACAACTTCTAAGTGATATAATGCATCAAATTCTAATAGAGTCATCAATTTGTGTTTCTATGACTTTTAAAAAAATGAGGATTTACTACTATAATATTTTGTGCTTGACTTGGTTGGATTTTCCAAGGTCATGCAATAATAGCCACATAGCAAACATTGAAGCTTATGTGCTTTTTCAACATACTTATATGTTTATATAATTTCTTCTTTTTATATAATTGTTGTATTTTAGAAATCAAAAACTAAAAATCCTAAGTCATTGATAGTGGAATCATTTTTCCTAAAATGATGGCTTCTAGCAGTAAAGCTTGTAAAACAGAAACAAAAGAAGTAAGGTTCCGTTATTTGTTTTGTAATTTTTGCATAATGATAAATCTTTATATGCTACATAATGTCAAATTTGTAAAAGCATTCAAACTTACTTCAATTAAAAATTTATATGTGTCTTTATTATTTCTTGATTTATAAAGTTCGAAGTTATACTTCACATTTATATCTCTAATAAAGATCATATTTTCAATTTCCAAAGATGCCTAATATTTTGAAAATCATTTGCTTGTCTTTTGAGTTGATAAGATATTTTTGAAATATTTAATATAAAAAATACTCAATCAATTAGAAGATTGTATGGATTCACAATTTTCAATGTTATTAATTGGAGGGAATCCTTATTATAGATATAAAAATAACATAATCAAAGAAAAATATACAATTTCAAAAAATTATACAAAATTGACTAAATAAAAATCCAAACAGAGTGTGATTTTTAACCAAGTGGATGACTGCGTACGTACATTCATTCGTTTGAAACAAATAATTGTTAAAACCCTAAAATAAAACTAAACATTGTTATTAGAAAAACTTGCATTTGATCAATTTTAATAAATCAATTTTGTAAATTATAAAAATAAAAACAATTTGAAATTTAACAGAAAAAAATTCAAATGGGTTCTATATTTTCAAAGGTGCCAATTTGTAAAAAAGTATTAAATTATTTTTAACATTGAAGTTATTGGTTGTACCAATTGATTTTATTCATTTACAATAAATAAAATTTTATTGCTATTAATTTCATAATAAAAGTGTTGAATAATTCCTTGCTTGTTGTAAAATGTATTTATCAATATATTTTTGACATCTCAAAACAATTGTTTTAAGTATTCAAAATATATTTAAATTTTAGTGCATTTCTAAGTGTAACTTTTAGATCAAATCTTTCATTTGCATAAATATAAATACATCCATTTAATGACTAATTATGAAAATTTATCAATTTAAAAAATATATATAATCTTAAAAGTTGGTTTTATGAATTTTATAGATTTCATTTATTTATATTTATATTCATTCATAATTGTATATTTTTTAGGCTAAGCGGAGACGACCATTGTCTTTTCGAAGGATTGGAGTTAGTGCTGAATCTACTGTTGTAGATGCTACATATGTACCAAAGGTATATTGTAATTCTTACACTATAAAATATCAATCAAATAAATGATATTATACGGAATTGATATTTTTTAATTTTCAAATTACATTGATATTATATGAGATTGGTATATTAAAGTTGGTATTTAATTTAGAATATTACATTGAAATAAGTTCGCAATTATGTTGATGTATATAGGTTATTCCGAAATCTGATGATGCAAAAAAAAGAATTAAAAAAGCAATAGAAAAAAGTTATATTTTTAAATGTCTTGATAAAGAACAAATGAAAACGGTATTTATTTATAGAAATGCAATTTTTTGGTATAAACATGTATATTAATGCATTTTACTTCATTTTGACATGTATTTGAATATAATAAAAGGAAAAGAGAAGATAAATATGAATGTTAAAGTATAATCCATCCATTGAAGGATGATCCAAAAATTCAAGTTATAGTACCTTGTGTATGTTTGGTAATTTTGAATTAATCACATGGGACATTTTTTTAATACAGTTTTTAATTATGTATTTGACCAATACATTCAAATTAAGGTGATAGGTAATTGATGCTGTAGAAGAAGAAAAATATAGAGCAGGTGATATTATCATCAAACAAGGCGACTCTGGTTCTAATTTTTATTTGATTGAGGTATATCATGATCTAATGTTTTTATTTCAAAACAATAAGAACTTTAAAACACAAATTACTGAATTTATTTCTACAAACCAATAGTCCTCAGTGTCCTTGAGTGTTTTTAAGACTTTGTTTTTATCAAAGTTAGTTGTTCAAATCTTAGTTCATACCATGATAAGTTTATGACTAATTTTATAATTAAATTTTTTAGATATATGTTATGTGACTTAATGATGATATAAAGTTTTCAACTCCTTTTTTAAAAGCTTTAATAATTTAAAATATATTTAGGTAAAGAATATACTGAAGAATATCACAACTAGCAAATAATTTTTGAAAATTATATAGATTGATTACATAATATAGAACACATTTAATGGCAGGCTGGATCATGTGAAGTGTGGATTTCAAAGGCAAAAAATGAACTTGAGCTTGTACATACTTATTCTACAGGTGATAGCTTTGGAGAACTTGCTCTTCTTTATGATGCCCCTCGCGCTGCAACTGTCAAAGTGAGTAGATCATAATAATTATTTGTATACATTCATTGCAATATCACATGAAAATTAAATAATTTACTATTATTATTGATAGATTATAATATTGGTATTCTTTTTAAAATAATTTTTTTATTGAAGTTGTTGACTTTTCAATGTTGGTACAAACAATTTGTAGGCTACGACAAATTGTGTACTATGGGCAATGGATCGTGGGACATTTAGAGCAATTTTGATGACCTCAACTGCACAAAAACGAGAGTTGTATGAAGAATTCCTAACCAATGTTCCTCTTCTGAAGGTAATTTGTATTTTACACTTACATTAGGTTACAAGAATTTGTGAATTTTTATTTTTCCTTTTTCTATATGTTTTATTTTTTCCTTTTATAAAATCAACTTACACACAACTTCAAAGTAAATAAAATTATAAAAATCATAAATTTCAATTAAAAAAATATATTTTTGAATATTTTACCTAAAAGTAAAATTTTGAATTCTATTGCTTCAATCCTAAGAGATCAATTTTTATAAAATAGCATATAACTAATCAATAAGAGGCTCATCTCTCAAAATTGCAAAGTCAAAAATTCAAATTTGATTTTGTTTACATTTTATATCAAAATCAAAACTGAGTGATTCAATTTTTTGGTGAGTGTTTTGTTAAGTCTAGTATTTGTTTCATTAAAATAATCATGAATTACAAAATTGAAGAACTTTATTGCTTTTGTCCATGCCAAGGGTATTTGAAGTGAAATCTGATTCAAAAAGTTTTTTTATCAATAGTTTTTGTTTTTTTTCAACAATTTTTTTTCAACAAAATCATTTGAAACCTTTGTTGTCACTGAAATACATAGTCATAAGTTGTAAGAACATATATCTCTATAAATCTTTTTAAGGCCACATGAAACTTAGGATTTAAAACAATATAATGCTGCTATTAATAATAATTCTAAGATAGGTCTATCTGGAATTAAATATGGATAAAATAAATTTAAATAATTTAAACTTTAAAATATTAAAATAATATAAATTATTTTTCTAAAATTTTACACATTGAAATTGACTTTGATACAAAACCAGTCTAAGATGATTTTTCATACTTAATACAAAACCAGTCTAAGATAGGTCTATCTGGAATTAAATAATTCAATTTTTTGCATTAAAAGCAATACAAAATTAAAATTTGTATTATTATCAACTAGTTAAGTTTTTAATATCATAAATATATAACAAAAATAATTATATACCATCAAAATCTATGAAATGCAACTAATTTTTTATTCAAATTTTGTGTTTTTAGTAGAGTCTTGATGTGTATGAGCGATCAGCTATTGCTGATGTTTTAGAACCTGAATATTTTGATTCTGGAGAGTCTGTCATTGTTGAAGGTACACCTGGAGACAAATTTTATTTTTTGGTTGAGGTAAGGATTTTTTTATTCAAATATACTTAATCAAAAACTTCAAAATAATCATTAAAAAAAAATTATTCATCAAATTTTCGGCAATGTAATTTTGAATTATTTATAAATATTATTCAATATTTTTGAACAATTTTTCAATTTTATTCTAAGATAATATGTTCGTTTTATTCAATTATTTGTGTCAAATCTAAAAGTATCATTAAAAACCAATTCTTGTTGTGAGACATTAGATTTTTTTAATTTTATGTACATTAATAAGTCATTTTTTGACACGTGTTACGCTCATATGCCATGCTTGTAGACAATTGAAAATTACAAATGGTTTTATAGGGTACAACAGAAGCTAAAACTAAAGGTCAAGTTGTTATGAAGTATGGTGTTGGTGATTATTTTGGTGAGTTAGCTCTGTTAAATAATGAACCACGAGCTGCATCTGTTTTAGCAACATCCAATTGCAAAGTTGTTTCCATTGACGGCAAAAGTTTTAATGTAAGTTTCAATTTATTTTTTAGTAATATTCTATACCCTAAACCCCAAAATTAATGTGTACTTTTTCTAACAAATAATAAATGAATTTCATCATAAATCGATAATTGAATGTTACTTTATTTGCAATGATACTGTTTTTGGTACTATAAAAATAATGTTTGCACATAATTTTCAAAATTGCAGAGGTTGTTAGGAAAACTTGAAGATATTTTGCATCGCAAAAAAAAAGAATATCAGTCAGCATCAAGATCTCTTAGCTAGTTAGTTTTATTTTGTATAAAATTTATATTTTTCAAATGAAAATCCAACACTGTATATGACAAAGTTGAACAAGGTCTTGAAATTTTTTTAATAAAGAATGTTGTCAACAAAATATTTCTTATAAGGATTTTGTTTGTAATTTAAACTTCTAATATAAATTATTTGTTGTTTTTAGATATTATTTTTCTTGTTAGTTTGATTTATTGTAGTTTTTTTTATCTTAAGTCTACCAATTGCATTTTGGATTTTATTTCTATTATTTTTTACCTTTTAGATTTTTGGTGTATTGGTTGAATTAGTCGGAATTGTCAAAATATGCAATTTTCATTAAAAAAGTCTCTTCTTTATTTAGTATTTGAGCCACAAATTCTCACTATAAGTACTAAAGCTATAATTACCATCGCTCTAAAATGAATTCCTATTGTAGTATAGAAATATTGTACTTTAACACCACTTCCTTTGCCATGTCAACATAATTGTCTATTGAAGTATTTATTAGATGAGTCCATCATATTACAAGATGTTTATTAGAATGTATACAACTTTAGATGAAGTGTTGAATTTAGAGTGAATTCATCAAGCACAATGATATAATTTTGTGATTTTTTTGTGTTGTTGTGCTTAAAAATATTCAATGTGTAATCTACCTTTTATCTAACTCTTAATTTGTAGTTGTATCCTAGAAAGGCTAAAAAAAAGGACTTTTTTTTTTTGGTATGTTTTTTTATGGGTGATAGAACACGTCTTTGTAACATGAATTTTAGTTGTTGTGAAGTTTTGAAAAAATTATTAGAATATTTATGTGAAATAGTCAACAATTTGAAATAACAAAATTGTTAGGAGCCACTCCAAAAAATTAAAAGTAAGATGATAATACCACATTTGAATGAATGTATATAAATATTGACAAATAAATTATGTTTCATCTACAATCTACATATTTATGAGTGTAAATTGCTTCGTAATGATGGCTAGCATTTCAAGTTACACTCTTTGAAAATTTGAGAATAAAATCCTTCTTTATGGATTTAAAAAATATATATTATCCTCGTAATTTGACCCTAAACTTAAAGGATTGAAGATAATTCTTTCTTGTAAGGTCAATTTCCACTTGGTCTTCACATTCAATAACAAATTTTTGAAGCATTTTTTTGCAAATGTTTTCAAAATGTTAGTGGTAGCGAATCTCTTCAAATTGAAGATTTTGGGCATCAAACACTAAAATCAATATAAAATGTGTTTACTTGAGACATGATACTTAATAATGCCATTAAACTCTTGCACCTACCAATTGACCCTTGCATTGACCTTTACTTAAGATTAATAGTATTGAACAGAGCTTGCCATCTTGCAATATACAAAGATTGTCAACTTGCAATTTATGTTCAAAGTGCACCACAAGATTGACAAGTTACAAGTATATGTCAATTCTTGCACAACTTAGAAATCCCAACAACTTTGAAGAATGAAGGCAATACTTGAAGATCAATAATACATCTGTAAAATTAATCACTTGTAATACTAATGTGTGTACGGGATATCTTGAAATGTTCATTTGTAAGCGGAACTACAAATTTGTTTCCAATTCTTAAATTTTATTTAAATTTCAAAGGTGTTATCCAACTTCTATCTAGTGGCGTTAAATTTATGTGGGTCATTGTGAATATTAAAGTTAAATTAGTTTGTAAAGAGATGATAAATTAATGAAGGAATAAATGTGTTCAAAGCTCCTCATTGTTCACATAGACAACTAAAACTTGAGTTGAACAATCATGAAGGATGCAATTCTTCATCTATGAAGTGTTTAGTTCAAATATGAACAAGCAATAACTAAAACCAATCGTAAATTTATCAATCCAAGATAAATAAGCATCTAGACTACAACAATTGGCTCTCTCTATGTAACATTGGCTCTTTCTATGCTTTTTGAGTAAGATACCTACTCAAATTTCTTCAAATGTAGCTTTTGTTGAAGCAAAGCCTCCTTTTGTACAATTCAAAGTCAATAAACATTTTTGGATTAAAAAAATCTTATCCAATTATCCAAATTAGACCTAGTGGGATCTAATGTTTTTAACACCCATTGTTTGCAGTTGTCAAGTGGGAAGAGGGAACATACCTTATGCAAAGATTAGATTCAGCATAAATTAAGTCATTTTTGTAAAAACATGTTACTTGTCATCTTGTGAATGGTGCGAGGTGACATGGGCCCCTAAAAATCTGATGTGGAAATTCAATTTTTCAGATGAGACCTTCATGTACACTGACTAATAAAACTGAGTACAAAGTTGAAACGTCGTCATTCAAACAACCATACCATATTAAGCATTAATGGACAAAATACAAAAGTAGATATATAAAAATTATAGTGTGCAACATACTACATGTTACCATGGAAGCTTGAAGAAAAAATTAGATGTGATTTGAAAAGAAAATCAATTTCAAAGTTAGCCATGTCAAAAACTCAATTTTATTCAACATGATTTGGAATTACTTTATCTTTTGCCAATTTCTTCCTAGAACTTAGAACTTTTCTTTTGCCTTGGCATGTTGGTATACATCATTTCAAATTGTTTTACACCAAAGTTGAAGGAAATTGACATTTATAGAATTTGAAATATCAAGAGTTTGACAAACATGCAAATGATGTTGATTCTCACAATATTTGAATTTTTTGAATTAAGAGCATGCAATAGCATTAGCCATTGTAGAGAGAGTATAGATTGCAATATGGACCATTGTTACATCTTAATGCCCTTGCATTTGAAATATTTATTAAGTTGGGCAATGTGTTCATTTTATATTTCATAGCCGTATAATGCGTTTTTTTTGTATTTCATAGCCATATATTTAATTTCAATTTTTTTGTCCTAAGACATAAAAACGCATTATTCTGCTACGAAATATAAAATAAGCGCATTGTCCAATTCAATAAATATTTCAAATGCAAGGGCATTAAGCTCTAACAATGGTCCATATTGCAATCTATACTCTCTCTACAATGGATAATGCTATTGCATGCTCTCAATTCAAAAAAATTCAAATATTGTGAGAATCAACATCATTTGCATGTTTGTCAAACTCTTGATATTTCAAATTCTATAAGTGTCAATTTCCTTCAATTTTGGTGTACAACAATTTGAAATGATGTATACCAACATGCCAAGGCAAAAAAATAAATTTCAAGGTTCTAGAAAATTTAAAATTGGCAAAAGATAAAGTAATTCCAAATCACATTGAATAAAATTGAGTTTTAGACATGGCTAACTTTGAAATTGATTTTCTTTCAAATCACATCTAATTTTTTCTTCAAACTTCCATGGTAACGTGTAGTATGTCGCACACTACAATTTTCATATATCTATTTTTTGGACTTTGTCCATTGATGCTTATCGTATGGCGGTTTGAACGAAAACATTTCAACTTTGTACTCAATTTCGTTAGTTGCTGCATGGTATCTTTATTTTCTTTGTTTTTCATTTATTTTTGGATCAAATGGAATAACCATTGCACTTAATGTATAAAAATACACAATATCCAAAAAAATCTATTATTCCCAGAATCCACTGCACTTGCACATCCATCTAACAGTTGACGGATGATTTTCATCTCCAAAACCCTAACTCTTCCGCGAGCTTCCCCTTCAAGCGAAGTTAAGCTTATTCCCGAGCTAACTTAGTCAGGCTTGGATCTGCGGATTACGCGAGTGCGATGAAAGCGAGTTTTCGACACTAGAGAGAGAGGGAGGCGCAATTGCGACCATGGAGGAGAAGCGGAAATTTGCGTATGATCTCAATGACACGGTTATCAAGAGCATGGGCATGGGAGCGGTCTTCAAGGATTATGTACGTCCTTCGTGTTCTTGGAATGGAATGTCGTTGCATTTGTACGACAGTGTGCTATCATGTGCAGCAAATTGTGATCCCTTGTTTCGTGAGGATTGAAGTCTGAGGTGTGGCATTGGTCACATTTGTAAGGTCGTTTTTTAGGGCTCTGGGCTACTGGATTTAGTGTCAATGTATTTTCGCGCACGGAGGGATCCAGGACTCTCAGAAACGTTTTGGTTTTGATAAAAATAACCAAGAATTAAATTGTAAATTTTCATCCGTTTTTACTTGACTTGAGTGGTCAGAATGAGTGAAATTGGACAAAATTTATTGTGACGTAGCTTTGTTGGTACCGCTGTGTACTTCGTGTGATCTGTGTAGCGGCAAGTTTATTTATGTACTGTTAGGATGGTAGTTTCCTCTGCGACCTACAGTAATGCGGTTGTCGAGCTCTGTATCTCGTGACTGCGCATAAGACATAGCACGAGCTGCCACCTGAACAAATAACCACGACTGCAGTGTCAAGTCCTGTCCCTTGACATCTAAAGCTTGAGCATATGTTTGAGATTTAAGATTAAGCGAGGTGGGGTGAGTTTTGATTCGGCTGTTTGTTGTGTTTACTGCTTCTAGGGAGCAAAGATTAATTCACTAGATTTCCATCGAACCGAAGATCTTCTTGTAACTGCCTCCGATGATGATTCTATACGTCTTTATGATACAGCTACTGCCTCGTAAGTTCTCTCTCTTTCGTCAACTGGAAGAAGCTCTCATTTTATTTTCCTATTACAGACTTTTATTGATTTCTAGATGAGATCGCTAGTGAAATTTACAGATCGTGTTTGCGTATGCTTGTTGCCCAAGCAGATCGCTGAAAACAATTCACAGCAAGAAGTATGGAGTGGACCAAATTTGTTTCACACACCACACCAGTTCGGTAATTTACTCCTCAAAGAAGGAAGGGGATGGTAAGGTCGCCGTTATCCATCTCATTGTTATTAAAGGATGACAATCTTATGACGGCAACTGTCAGTAAAGGAGAATGTCTGTTTAGCTGACGTTGTCGGTTGGGTTGGGGATTTTGCAGAGTCTTTGCGATATTTGTCTTTGTATGATAATCGATATTTGCGCTACTTCAAAGGGCATCGTGACAGGTCACTGTCTTCATCTGGTGATATTATCGTGTGACTTGATTTTGTGTCGTATACCGTCTACTCATCTCCTTTGCTTCGATGGCGACCATCGTTTATTTTTCGATTTTCGGTAGATTTCAATACGTTTCAATAACGAAATCTTCACTGTATCATGTACATGCTGTGACATAAGTGAAGATGTAATGGCAGTGCAGGGTGGTGTCACTATGCATGTCACCCAAGAATGACTGCTTCATGTCTGGTGCATTAGATCACACTGTTCGTCTGTGGGACCTGCGCACTAATGTGTGTCAGGTAGTGATTTCTTTTGCCTTCAGCTTTCGCGCCAATCTTTCTAAATAGTTGTTGCTTCTGTGTCTGCTTTTCTGTCATATACGTATAGGCCCTCGGAGTTTGATGAATTGGGTTTGGACACAGTCAATACAAGTTTTTTAAGGAACTCATCGAAACACTTAGTGAGCTGGAATGAACTATTCTAGGTGATGCCCTTCTAGCTACTGATAATTGAGTTGGTCACAAGGGTATGAGGAAGATTTGGCCAGCAAGTGTTTAGGACGGGCTTGAGGAAAATAATTCTTGTAAACTTCTTTGGTCTTTCACTTTTAGTTCCCTTTTATGGATTTTTTTTGTATAATGATTGCAAATTCCTGACTCAGGGGCTGTTACGTGTAAGAGGGAGACCTGCTGTTGCGTACGATCAACAGGGCCTTGTATTTGCTGTGGCCATGGAAGGTGGAGCTATCAAGCTCTTTGATGTGCGATCTTATGACAAGGTTAGCGATTTGTTTGCTCTGTCTCCCCACAATGCCACTTTTTACAGTTTCTATTATTAGATTGATGAAAATTTTATGTTTACTGGTTGACAAACGATAGGAGATTTCAATGCACCAAAGAACGCATCAATTGGGTACCCTATGCAGAAGTTACGAAGTGTCAAAAGCTTTTTTGGTAGATGTTCTAAATTGTTTCGTGAAGAATAGGTACATATTGATTTAGGAGATGTTCTCGTTGTGATCATCCGAGTAAGTGGCGCTTTGAGGCACCTGACGCGTTTGGGTGTGCCTACTTTAGGTCACCAATAATGTGCAATATGTAGTGGCATGTATTTTAAACTCCAGAGTAACACTTTTACAATCTTGTGATACGTATTGCAACCTTCACATATTTCACATGAAAAATTGAATGCGCTTCACCACCCGATATGGCTTTACATTTTGGTGAAAATATTTGGATCTTTGGGCATGGACCTCGTCCAATATAACCTGAAATAGAAGTCAATTATCTTTGTGAGAGTCGTTGCAAAAATCTCATTGGCTTGAATCGCGCACTCTGTCTTATTTATGGATTCCTTCACCAATCACTGCTCCAATCAAGGTCAAGTTGCGTGCAAAAGAGTAGCCACGTAGTCTGAATTCCATTTGCATTTGATTTCATTTGAAGAGTGTTCTAAAGTCGTGCTTGTAGTAAATGCTTCCTCAGTTTTAATTCCCATTCATTGATTATACCTTATGTTTTTTCAAAGTCCTATTTTTTGGGTCCGAAATCATTCTGATTTTCCCTATGACGCCTAATGAGTACATGATTTTCTGGAACAGGGGCCCTTTGATACATTCTTGGTAGGAGGTGATACAGCTGAAGTGTCTGGCATGAAATTTAGCAATGACGGCAAGCTTATGCTACTGTCAACATCCAACGGGCATGTGTATGTGGTCGATGCTTATACTGGGAAGAAGGTAGGCAGTGTTACTGTCCCGGTCCTGGTGTTTGTGTACGTTAACTGGAGTTTAATTTTTTGTTATAAATATTCTGACAATGATGGGTGCCTTGGGTATAATTACAGCTTCATGGTTTCACTTTGGAACCCAATTCTGATGGCGGGGTACTGGAGGCTTCCTTCAGTCCAGATGCACAGTTTGTGATTGCAGGTATACTCATTTGTTGCCTTGACGTTAGTTGAGCTATTTGTTGCGAAGGGGAACATCTTTATTGTGTAATTCTGGCATTGGACGCTTCTTTAATCGAGGCATAGGGTTGTGCATGTCATATTGGAGACCTTCGGGTTTTGTTCCTGACCTGCCGTATTCTATATATTGACCAATGACTAGATTTCTCAAGCTTCTTCATAGTGTGCCTCAGATGTACTGCCTGTGTAGGGGTTTCTGCAACTGTGCGTCTCTTCTCTTATCTCTAGTACTCCATGCGAGTGCTATTTTTGCCGGTAGCGATTATGATCTGCATATCAACTGAACTGTTGGATTGCTGCAGGTTCAGGCGATGGCACTTTGCGAGCATGGAATACGCTGTCGGGTGTTGAGGTACATTATCCTTCACAAAGTTGCGATTTTTTGGATCATGAGTTTCCACTTCACCTGATTTCTTTGAGTGGGGATGTGCTGTCTACGTGTGTACTGTACTTCCCCATGAGTTAGTGCAAATGGACCCTCCTTTGATAAGAGGAGCCCTACACAACCACTAGTTCACTATGGATGCTTACATTACCACAAGTTCTGGCCACTTCAGTAAATCTGCCAATTTAGCTACTTTATATTTTCCAACGATATAGGTATATGATCAATTGGCCATGCTAGCAAATTGACCCTAAATCTTTGAGTCAGGAAACAAATTTTCGGCTAAATTGTACTCTGATGGATTGCCAGGTTGCATGCTGGACGAACAACGCAGGGGTGCCTGCGTGTGTGAAGTGGGCACCTCGCCGGTTTCTGTTCGCCACTGCCTCTGTGGCATTGGTTTTATGGATTCCTGATCTATCAAAGCTTCAAAAACCAGATAATGGCCCTTGAAAATCGCGATCGTAAGTCTGAAACGACCTCAACATTAGGGTGGGTCCACTTGATTGGCTGTATTAAGGATGCTGTTCAGCATGACAGTTTTGATTGTTGTAGAATTTACGAAAAACTCCTTTGTGTTATACTTCAACGAGGCGATTTTTATTTTGCCCATAATTTCAACTTTCAGTACAAGGGCTTGTAGATCTGCATAACAATACCTTGGAGAGCATTCTGTTTGTTAACGCCCATATTGGTTATATCAGATGATACTTTGCTTTAAAAAATTTAGTGTTTCACTGAATTCAGCAGGGAGTGCTGGAAGCTGCTAGAAAGTTCGGTATCATTCTGTCAATTAAATATTTTCTTGAAAATTAAATCTTAGTAAAAAAGAATTCGGTTTTCACAGAATTGTTTTTTTAATATATGACCCATTCATTTAACCCATAAATGCCGTGGAGGATGTTTTCAGCCTATGAATTTCTCCATGTAGGATAGAAGTGCAACTATTCATCCTTCAAATTTTGTGTGAAAAGGGGAGATCTTTTATAGTAGTTTGACTTCCAATGAGTGCTTTTGCATTTTTTTAAGCTAACAATTCACACGGTACCAAAACAAATGATTTTCATGGTGATTGGCCTATCGTTTACAGGTTAAGTGCATGAATCATTGATGATGACATACGTTTAGTGGTATAAATTGATGATTGATGATGACAAATATCCATTTTATATTTAGAGTCCAATTATTGACTCCAATGTTGGTTCCAATGGATTGAAATTTGGGCCTACTTAGAATTGGTGTTAGGTGCTAATATAAAATGTCCCTAAGGGTGCTATTTCATTTGTTTGTTAATCCTTGAAGGATGAAGAGGCAAAAACACTCATTGGAAGTCAAACTACTATAGAATACCTCTTTTTACAACAAAATTTCAAGGATGAATAGTTGCACTTTTGTCCTATCAACAAAATTCATGTCGTCCATCGAACGCCAAACATATGTATCAACGTTTAAGGGTTAAATAGAAGGAAGTGAAGAGGTAGACTTCATAGTAAATCTCATTATAATTAGATTTCAAAGCATTTGGAATTACCAACCATTTCCACCTAATGATGAATGATATGATCCCTAAAGTTCCAAATAGCCTCTCGAGAGATTTATGGGACTTTGGGTAGGTACCTATGATCTTAATTTTTGGCAAGATTTTTTGAATTTTTTTTTAAGATAGAAAAAGTAATTAGCTTTTAGGGGATATAATTTGTATTTCAATTGGTGTCCAAGAGCAAAAGGTATGCTACAATAAATCCCAAATAGGGTGGTAGAAAAAAAAACTTGAAATAATATAATAGATTATATTTTTGTTTATGTAGAAAGATTTGATTCATTCCATTTGAATGAGTGATGTGAAAGTTATGAAGCTTCTTGTTTTATGGGCAGTTTTAGTAAATTCTTGAGAAAATAATGTATTGGATCTATTTATAATCTCGATTATAATAATTTTTTAAATAATAAAATTTTAATTAGTTTAGTTTGCTTTTCAGAGTAGTCTTTTCGTTGGAATCAGTGTATATCAATTCCATCTTAGAGCTATCAACAATTTAGTTTTTCCTTCTATCTTGTACTTATTTCAATTTAATAATTTTTTAAAGAATGAAAATCATGGAGGAGAAGATTGAATTTTTTTTCACAAAGTCTCAAGTCAATTCTTCAAGATAAAAAAATTCAAATTCACAATCAATAGTATAAATTTTTTTGATTAAGAGTATTCAAAGCTTTATAATCTAATTAGTCTAGGAGCAAAAAAACTGATTTTCTTTTTCTTTAAGTGCTTATATCTTAGTAATCAATATGGTCAAAATTTCTAAAACTTCTTTTAAACATTCTTATACTGGCCATGTAATGCAAGATCTTGTGGCTAAGTATGCAAAAGAAACACTTGTTTAAAATTTTATTATTTGCATTGAAAATGCCAATTAAAAAAAAAATTGACAAAAAAAAATGGCCTTGGGATTGTTAAAGTTAAGCATGATTTGATGTTAAGATGAGGGCCAAATTTTGCATTTCATTTAGTCATCCAACAATGCTTGCTTTGTTACAAATGACTTGTCAATACACAACCTCACCAAAATTGTTGGAATTCAATTACAAAATTTTCATTAGATGAGATATTGGAGTGGTAAAAGGCTACAAGATTCTGGACTATTGGAAATGTAGAAACTGCACCAAATCAACTCCAAAGCAGTAGTCTAATGTGATATAATTACTACCACATTAGATAATTATTTTTAGTTGTTATATATATAACTATTTTTATTTAGATTTTTAGATTTTTAGATATTTTATTCTGGTTAGCACTTGTTGGTTCCCAGCATTGCAGACAAGCCTAAAACGGCCCTCCAATAGAACTAAAAAATATCTAATGACATCCTATAGTAATTATGTTATTAGTAGAATGTGAGGCCCCATTTTCATGTAGTATTAAAAAAACTTTCATGTAAGAAAACATGAAAAATCAAGCTAGCTTCAATCTTCTATAGCTTGTTTGTGCCTAAATTAAATCCATTTTGCAAAAATTATAGACAAAATTGGTAGGACATACATTTTATATTTCAAATTTGTGAATAACTTTTCTATAAAGATTTTTAATCACAAATATACATTAAGAAGTGGAAATTAACCTGACTTTCCACGATTTTTCAATTTCATTTTTTTTTATTAGTATAAATGTAGTTTGAAATTTCACTTAGAATATATTTTAGGCATTTTGACTTGATTACAAGTGGTTATTAAGCTCCCATTTAACCCCTAAAGCTCAGAGACTACATTTTTACCAAAATCACTCCGAAACTTCTATTTCTAATACAAGTACAAAATTTTAGAAAAAAATTATTTTTGGACACATGTAACCGTAGGATCCTGTATTAAACTAGTCTTAGAAGTTGTAGAAAAAACTTCAAAAATTTCCACTTTGTGGATTACAAGATAATAGTGTTTGAACTGACAAAAAGAAAATTTTTGTCCCTGCAAAAATATGAGCATCTTGCACTTCACAAGGTCACATTTGTATGAAAAAATGTCCAAAATGATGGTTACTCTTTGATTTCATTCTTAGGGCCACTTCACACTATGGCCAAAGGTCGAAAGGCCGTGGATTTCCACCAATCAAATTTCAAGAAACCAAAAGTTTGGACTTTGGGCTTGGCCTTTGGAGCCTTCACACTTTGGCCATCTAAGTTGAAAGGCCATGGGAGTTCATTGTCAAAGGTTTGAACTTTGGACTTGGCCTTTGGAGGCTTCACACTATGGCCGGCCAAAGGCTCTAATTCCTATATCTTATTGCCTATTTATTGCTCATTTCTTTGTACTCTCAACAAAGTTTGGCGACTCAATCCCACGGCCTCTCAACTTGGTTGGCCATAGTGTGAAGCGGCCCTTGAAGGCAAGCTGGCTACATGCTTGTAAAATTTCAGATCATTTGGAATTGTAAAACATATACGAAAAAATAATAAGTAGAAAGAGGTAGAGAATGTTCAAAACACTAAATTGCTTTGAATTAAAATATGGAATTGAAAAATGCCAATCCCAATAGTTGTAATGTTGTAATAAACAATCTATATCCTATTTTATTTTATTTTTTCAAAAATATTGAAAATTGAGTTAAATAAAAGACTTCAAAGTTTATCTTAGAGTAGAGATTCCATAACTCCCTCAAACTAAGACTCCTCATAACTTTCATTTCATTAATCAGAATGAAATAATTCAAAAATTTCCACGTGTATATAAATCTAAAGAACCAATTTCAAATTTTTATTTTAAAAAAAAATGATTTTTAAAGAAGTTTTTTCAGCTTCTTGGGCTGCCTGCCAACCAATGAAAATGACATATCATGCAATAACTTTTTACCCCCATAGTCAAAAGTTATGAACATTGTTGGGCCTTAAAGCTACTCCTCAGGCACATCTTGTGTGAAAATTTCAAAGAAAAAAAATAAAAATTCTGGTCGTAGTGAGCTCTCCAAAAGCTCTATGTTGTCAAAAAACGGTGTTTGGTCCTTTAGGAGTTAACCTACTTCACATATCCCATATGTTTATTGCACTCCTTTAACTCCTAAATGCCTCCTAAATGCCCAAGGCACCAAATTTTGGTGTTGACAATACTTTGAAGTTAAATGAAACCTAACCAAGAGTTTTGAGTAGTTTATATTTTTGAATTTTTTTTAAACTCTAGTTTTAGCATCCAAAATCTGATTTTGAAAATGATAAATTACAATTTTTCTATTCAAGATTTTGTGCAAAGGTGTTCATTGCAATCTTGACTTTCTGTAATATTGATAGCTCTTGGAAACGAGCCTCAAATACACTAGAAATACACATCTTGGTGAAAAAAAATCACATTAGAAATTCATTTAAAAAAATTGTAGAGTAGATTTTGAGAAGCCATAAACCGATTGAGATTATGCATGTTAGACCCTTTATCCTCAATTGTGACCAACTTTTTAGATTTGACATGTGGAAAAACAATCAGAAGACTTGAAATCACTTTTGCAGTCTTAACACCTTCTTGATCAAACATTATAATTTTTCAATCCATAAGTGATATTGTTGTGTTTTCTTTTCTTATATGATCTCTAATATATCTGGTTTGGATTTGTATGGTTATAATTCTTTTTTAAATGATACTCCCTTTGTACCACTAAAACCCTCTAAATGAAGCAAAACTTTTGTCCCACTAAAAAAATCCGTTTCTTGATTTTGATCGTTGAATGAGTGCTAGTTGTATTGAACAACCACATGGGGGTAAGTGAAATATTCTAGGAGCATTCTTTTGGCCTAGCAAGCCTCATCTTGCCTATATGAGACACCTTGTACAAATTGCTTCTTTAGATAGTAGTATTGATGATGCATTTAGTGACCACTTCAACACTATAAAAATTTGTTTATAAAGTGGGCTAGGTTTTCTTATTGTACATATTTAGGTTGGAAAATAATTTTCTAGAATCCTATTGCTGCCACCACCCTTTAAATCATCTAAAATGACAAAGTTGGTAGCATTTACAAATTATGCTCAAATATTGCACTTTCCATGTGGATTTAGGTGCCTAAACAACAAAGCCTAAGATGGAGATTTTGCATAGATTTAAAGGATGACTCACTTATTCTTCAATATATGTATTGCTAGTACTATGAATACACTTAATCAAAAAGAAGAATTTGGAAGTTTTTAGTGGTACAGAGGAAGTACAACTTATCAAAATGTTGGCTTTTTGTTCAATTTAGAGCAAATTCCTAAAAATTCAAAAAAGGTCTTGGACATTTAGAAGATGGAAATAATAGAGAAATTATTTGATAATTTTGTGAATTGTTCATCATTGCTACTTGTATCTTGAGAAGAAATATACTCACAGGATTCTTTTGGTTACATTTCAAATTTTCTTTCAGCTTACATGCAATAAAATTTATAATATGTATTTTTTAATTAAAAAACATTAAAATTTTCCATATTAACCCCTAAATTCTATCATTGTATGATTAAGACCAATTCTATCGTCGTATGATTAAAATTTGTCATTGATCTCAATTTAGCCTTTTTATTAATATTTAAATTTAAATTTAATATTCTAGTTACATTAAAATATGTATTATCTACCAATGTGAAAACCTCTACTAGTTTTATAAAAATGATAAGTGTTATAAAATTTTAATTAAAAAATGAAAATAAATTGATAAATGTAACAAAAAAAATTCAAATTAATTTGGATTTTTTTATAAAAGATAAAAATAAACACAAAAAATAAAGTTTAAAAAATTCAAACAATTGTTTTTTTCACACGCAAAGAACCTTGTCAATGACCTTCATTCAAATTATCACTACCAATCTAAATTTAGCATTTATTAAATTGGTTGGTACAATGTATATAGTTTTCATGTTTAACTTCTAAAAGACCAAGGCCATTTTTCTGTCAAAAAACACTCAAAATTGCCATTCTGTTGCGTTCATGTAAAAAGATTAAAAAAACATTTTTTAGAGTTTAACCATAGGATCTTGTACTTTACTTGTTTGAAATCAAGTGGTAAAAAATTTCATGAAGTTTGATCCTACAGATTGGAAGATATTAACATTACAAGTTGGAAAACAAATTTTTTGAGAACATTGGCATGCAATTTCAGATGACTTTGATTGCCATTTGTGGAATTTTTTGCATTCTAGAATTTATTTTTTATTTATTTTTAATTTCTTAAAAATTGTTGAAGAATTGAGTTGAAAGTCCAAGAAAAAAAAGTAGAAGTAGATTAAGTAGAAGTAGAAAGTAGTTTAAGTAGGAAGTCCAAGAAAAAGAAAATAGAGGTAAAAGTAGTTAAAAATGAGGTTATAGGAACTTGCCGGAATCCATTTTGTTAAGTGAGGGGACAATGGTTCTTTAGGGATTAGATAAGCTATAATTTTTCTACAAATGCTAATTTCTTTACAAATTATAGTGAAAATAAATCAAATTCATGTAATGAAAAAAAATGAAAAAAATGAAAAAAAAAAAAAAAAAGTTTATATATATATATATATATATATATATATATATATATATATATATATATATATATATATATATATAAAATACAGATTAGAGCATATTTTAAAATAACTGACTTGGGATTTTGATTTTTAAAATGAAGATTAAAAATGAAAAATAATATTTTATAATTTGAATTTAAGAATCAATTTTAAAGAACAAAATAAAAATAAAATATATAAAAAAAATTGTATTATGTGGGTTTTAGCACATAGAATTTCCAATTGCAAATATTCATTGAATTTTTGAATTATTTTCCAAAATTTTGAAATGAAATAGAAATATAATTTATTTGACTTCACTTTTTAAGTTTAAATCAAAACCAAAAATGGTTATTTTGAAAGTTACAATCAATTTTTTATTAAATCTTATTAGAATCAAAATAATATTTTAGATTCTCTCTTCCACATTTGTAGGATAACATATGAATAGACTTTGTATTTTCAAAGTACTAAAAAACAAATGTATTTAAAATTACAAGCCTAGACTCTCATATATAGAATTAGTAAATTTTAGTAAAAAAATCTATACATTTTAGAATGACGTCACAATTAGGACATTTGATGTACTTAACTTAAGTACTTAACATCTAAAGGACTAAATGGCTAGTCAATATATGTAAGAAATCTCAAGTAGATTCTTACAAAGTGAATTTCACATAAATGTTCATGAAATTTTGAAATAAGGTGTGAACATGTACCCCCTTTTGAGGGATTATAATTTTTGCCGAGGGCAAAAATGGATCAAAAGTAATGGTGCTCTATACCTTTTAAAGTAAACCTACCTATGACAGGCAAAATAATTGATTTGTCATGTTGCCATTACCAAAAAAATTCTGATTTTTTTTTATACAAAGACAAATCTGAGAAATGAAGGAAGCAATTGGAATTTTATTTTTTGGACAAAGTATGAGTTTTTAATAATTTTTGAAATGTGATGTCCAGTTGGCCCAAATGAGTCTGTAGACTACCCCAAATCAGCACAAAAAGTGTTTCTATAATGGTCATCTTGTCACCTAAATCAGTCACAACATTTTCTAACATGGCTACAAGATTTCCTATCATAGACATGACATTGAAGGAATAGAAAAATAACTTTTTACTACCAATTTACACTAGAAACGTGTAAGTGTCCTATGACAATCACTAATAACTCCATGATCATCTCCCAAGACTTTAATTATGGTCACGAATCAACCTAATGTAGTCCTAATTCCAATTATTAGGAAAAGTCTGTCATGAGTTAATATCAAACTGTAATGGACAATTTCCTAGGTGCATGTCATAGAAGATTTGCCTATCATAGGTAGGTTTACCTTATATCCCCTATGCAAAACTCCTCCTATAATTTTGAAATTTGGCAAGTATGTGACGTGCATGATACAAGATGCAAATTTAAAATAAAATAACCATGTATAGTATAAAAATCTCAATCTTGGAGTGGTTAAAGTTTGCTAGCCTTGTTGGGCAAGATTTAAAAAAAAGAAATTCTAACCTCAAACATTATAATCTTTGAATTTGTACAACCACAATTTCTAAAATATTTTCCACACATTTCCATGGTAGTCTAGTACAAATTAGTATGTTTGAATTTATTTTTTCAACTTTTTTTCCATTGCCTTGAAAAGTAGTTATTTTCACAATTTTTGCATCAATCCTCTACCCCATGAAGGAGCAAATGGCATTTTTTTGCAACACAACAATTTTAGGCAACTCACTACAAATGGAGTTTTTGTTTTTGTTTTCTTTGAAAATTTCACACAATATGTCTCCAAGGAGTAGCTTTAATCCAACAATCCCTAAAAGCCCAAGGCCTTATTTATGCCAAAAAACACTCAATATTGTCATTTTTATAGCAAAGAGTAAAAAAAAATGAAATTTTTTTTATGTGCACATCTAACCATAGGATCTTACACCTAACTAGTATAAGAATGTGTGGAATCTTTTTTAGATTTTTTGACCACACAGATTGCAAGATATTTGCATTTAAAGTGAAAAAAACAAGTTTTTCAGCCCTGGGGAGATCACTTAAAGGGTCCATTAGGAACTACGTGCGTTAAGATTTTAGACCCCCTAACTTAGTTTCTAAAATTTAAATAAAAGGAAAAAAAATATGAGTAGATTTTCCTATTTTGAAAGTTTATGTTTTGAATTATTGATAATTTTATTTGTTAATTATAATTAATTACTAATTTTTGAAATAAAAAAATACACTGCAAAGCTGAAAATAACTTTCACACCCCTATTTTATGTAAGAAAAAATTGTATAAAAAATACACAAAAAATTCTCAAAAATAAATCTCTATATTGAAAGTTCCTATTCTTTGAATATTGATGCAGTGGTCATCTAAATGCATTCTCTATAAATATTTGAGATGAAAAACATGCCATTTTAGTTCATTTTTCAATGTTCTCTAGAAATCATTTAATATGGTATCTGAATTGGGAGTTTTGGGCAATAGACACCTATAGCCTTTATTAAACAATACTCAAAATTATAGGTCAAAACCAAAGTTCATTGAAAAGTAAATAGGGGGGCAAAAAATCACTTGAACACACGTGGTTAGTTATAGATACACTAAGTGATCTCCCCGGGTTTTCAGCACATTGCAGGACTAGATTTTTTGACTTCAAACATTTTTAACTTCAAATTTTTGCACTACAGAATTTTGAGCTTTAAATCTTTATAGTAGAGAATTGAGTTGAGAATCTAGGGGGGGAAAAAAGTTCAAAAAATCTTTTAAAAATTATTAAGTAGAAGTAGGTACAAGATAAAAGGAAAATCTAAAATATTCATATATTTTAGATGGAATTAAAAGGCACTAATCCGAATGGTGAGATTTTTCTAGCAAGTAAACTAAGTCATGAGAAAAAAATTTGAAAAATTTGAAAAATTGCATTCAGAAATGAATCCTAGAAGTTATTTTTTTCAAGAAGATGCTCTAACTGCCTGAAAGACAAGAATGTCCATAACTTTCTCAGAACAAATCCAAATGAAATGAATCAAAGCTTTCTAGGTAGACAAAGATATATTCTATGAGAAAAAAAATATTACAAATAAAAATTCAAACTTTTGCAAATTTTGTTTTGCTACCCAGGCTACCCCTTGTCCCCTGTTTTGAGCTTATTGGTCATAACTGTTGTTCCCGGGCATCAACTGTGAAATAATTATATTCCTTCAAAGCTTATCAGTTTTTCTATCTTCAAAAAATGTTTCAAAAAATCACGACAAAAATTCAGCGTGTAGGTACCTGCCTGAAATCCCATTTCTCCCCCGAAGGGACAATGGTCTTTTAGGGGTTAAGGCCCAACAATTTTCTTAATTTTTTAGTACATGATTAAAAAGTTATTGTATGATATGTAGATTTCATTTCTTGGCGGGCAGCCTGGGTAACTAAAAAAATTTCTTTAAAAATCATTGTAAATAAACATAAAAATGCAAAATTGATTTTATAGATTTATATATCCATGGAAAGCTTTTAATCATTCCATTTTGATTAATGAAATGAAAGTTATGGAATTTAATAATTGGATCATTTTAGCTGCCTCATCGTTGATAGGCTCCTTCCTTTCCGGGATAATAAGTAAAAACAAAAAAATAAAATAAAATAAAATAATAAGCTAAAGTTGGAAAGCAAGAGGTCCCCCCCTTGGAAGCAATAGTAAGAGCATGCCCACGTGTCCTCCAAAACGGATGACCTCTTAAGAGAGGCCTCCAAAATTGGTCCACCCGTCCTGCAAAAGGGATGACTTGCTTCGCAGCCAGGCTTGCAAAGAGCACTTGGCCTCCAAATGGGAGTGGTTTTGCCGACTGTGGAACATCAAAAGACAAAGCAGGGTTCCACTTTCCCAGTCACTCTGGGTCACTCCACGTCACTCCCAGTCACTCACATCACTCCACCTCGGCCTCTTAAGAGGTCATGGGTGGGGCAGTCCTCCAAAATGTGGCTTGCAAAATGGATGCCGCCCCCCCCATTTTGCAAGTCAAATTGCAGAGGACGCGTGGTGATGCTCTAAGTTAAAACAGCAGGCGGTCAGACGGAATCAGTGGCATGCATGGTAGCCTGCATGGTAGCATGCAGGCCCTCTGACTCCGACACTGGAGCAAAGCAAGTTGAACGCGATCCCCCACTTGGCGGACCCTCCAGTCGCCATCTGGATCCTCAAACTCTTGGCCCAGCCGCGCCGCCCGTTCGCACGGTCTGTCTAGACGTGACGTCACCAATTGCTCAGTCGTCTTGCCCTACCGAAATTAAATTAGGCTAATGTATTTGTTTGGTTTTGTTTGGTACGGTGAGACCTCTGGAACCGTGCGTGCGTTACCCGGTTGTGTTCATGGTACCAGTGGGTTTTTTTTCATTTTCCATGAAGTGGCGAAGTGGCGATATTAAATGTTATGGTGGTGCTCCAAGTTTCAACATTCATCTACGTACTGGATAGAAAATGTGATACTCTGTATCTATAATTCTATTTTCATTTACAAAGTGGCAATTTCATCCAAGATTTTTCTTGAACTTGAAGTTTTTTGGCGATTTCATCCAAAATTTTACTAAAAATTTCCTATAGGCTTGGTGCTAGGTCAAAAAATTTGGTGCAATTTTGCACCAAGTCGCCAGAAAAAACAACACTGCATGGTACCTTTAGAAAGTCCCTTCGCAAGGGCAAGGGAGAACTGACCCCCTCGCTCAGCCCTGCGAGCAAACCGTCTTTTATGCGCTTTTTTTTTTTTTGCAAATTTTGAATTCATATTTGCAATCAAAGACCCCCGATTTGTCAGACGAAGTGAAGAATATACACTAGATCGGCCCAAAATAGAGGGCTTTTTTTTTACATGCACCCTGATAAGGCCTAGCGAGGGGGTCAATCCACCCCGATCTTCCCAAGGAGGGGTGCAAAGACTTTGTTTCATGGCGTTTTGATTCATGGAAGAAAAGATATTGAGTTTTTAATTTTTTATGAATTAAAAAATAAATAAAAAATAACTTTTATTTTTGTTTCAAGTTTTGGCTATGACATAGGGCATATTAGTCTATACTATTTGTATTGTATAGATAGTTTGTATTGTAAAGATCTCCTAGATTGTGGGGCCGATGGGGATATGCTTGTATAGCCCTTAGGAAGGGATAGGTAGGGATAAGTGCACAAAGCAAGTTTCAATGCGTTTCAACGTACATGGCCAACAATGCTAATACGTGAGCGCAAAGACATGAGCTCATGAGCCTTGAACCTAGTTGTAGGTATGAACCTTTTGAAGGTGTTTTTAACGTATGTAACCATTATATAGGTAGGTACACTATGACCTGGAAATAATCTTTGTTACAGGTACTTATAACATGAACACCTATAACCATAGAAGACATCTATAATATAGAATCCTAGACCCATGGGCTCATAGATTCTTTGCTCACATGCTAACACTCCTCGTATAGCTAGGGTGAGAGATATTGAATTACAAAGTTTTTAACTACACCCAAAAGTAGATAATTAGACATAAATCAAAAACTTTGATGCAATGAAAGAACCACTTACCCATCCATCCATAGTTTGACGAGCTATTCAATTATTAATAGAACACTTTGACTGCCTTACTTTCACCTTTATCACTTTCTTTTTCTTTTTCCTTCTTAAAATTTATTTGGCATACAAATTTTCAAATGCTAATTTTTTTTCTTTTCACAAAGAAACAATGCAAACATTCATATCACATGATATTAATCATTCATCAGTGCTATAAATTACTTAACCCCTAAAATCCTGCTTGTCCCCTCGGGGAAAAATTTGGGTCCGGGTAGGTTCCATTGTCTCGATTTGAATTAAATTTTTTGAAGTTTTTTGAGGTTGTGTAGCTTTGCAAGAGCTTTGTGGATATATAATTTTTGTTTCGATCGGATGCCGGATGAAAAAGTTATGGCACAATGAGCAAGAAATGGAGATTGGTGGGCAGCCCCCCCAAAACTACAAAAAGTCAAAATATTTTTTTTTGAATTGTTTTCCTAAAAGATAATGTTTTTACCTATACGTGGAGCTTTGATTCATTCTATTTGGACTAGAGATGAGAAAGTTATGGACAATCTTAGTTTTTCGGACAATTTAAGCATCTTCTTGAAAAAAAACTTTTTGTTCAGCTTTGAATGCTAATATCTTCCAATCCGTACGGTGAAGTTTAATGAAATTTTTACTACATGATCTCAAACAAGTTAAGTACAAGATCCTACGGTTGAATTCCCAAAAAAAACAAAAAAATTGGTTTCATTAAGTAAATACAACAGAAGTGATAGTTTTGAGTGTTTTTTTGCAGAAAACACCCTCGGGGTTTTAGGGGTTAAAGAATACAATTTTTTCTTAAAAACAAAAGGAGATCTATGAAAGGATTTGGCCATCCCTTTCCCTTGCCATTGCCAATGACATACTACTGTACTGGTTGTTGCAACGGCGGGCACAGGGCATACTACGGTAACTGTCTTCATTAATGAATGAAGCCACCTTCTACGGCTGTTGCGCTTCCCTATTAGCGCTTCCATAGGGACGAAGCAAGCAGCCAGTCGCAGCGTTTGGTTTGCCGCCTGGATCCTAGCTTCACGGATTCAGGCCTGCCAGCCGCCTTAAGTCGATTGCTCGCACCGCCTGCATGCCTGACCCGGCCTTTAGTAGGATCTGCACACTAGCCAGTCTCAGCCGATCGACAGACAGACATGTATAGAAGTTATACAGTAGATACGTACAGACACCTGCTAGCTCGTCCACATGTGCTGAGATGCCATTCGCAACGAGCTAGCTGGGATCGGAGACTAGCTTGTGGGGAGTTTACGGAAATTAGTTGGGTGCGATCGACTGCCTGGTTACATAACCTGGTTCCTGATCAGGTGAGCAAGGTGAACTGTTTAGATCAGGGGAGAAGCTAAGGGCTCCAGGAATTCACTGGAAGACAGACCAGTGCTTGCGTGCGTGCGTGCGTCCGTGTTCCGTTCCTGCTTGAATTTGTTCAATCCAACTCAAAGCTGGTATGATAATGACATCGTGTGTGCGCTGCTGCAGGAGAATGGAAAAGCTCTGCTGCTGTAGAACATGCACCTGAAACTTGTTTGTCGTTGCTGTAGGCGTTTGAATTGCTGGGCTGTGACGGTGCGAGAGCAGCGAGCTGCATGCACCGTTTTGAAGCTAGAAGGAGCTGTCTGAAGACGCTGGTCAGGATCTGGCGTTCTGAACTGACCTTGTGCTTCGTCAACACTCTTCATGCCTGCTTTACAGGTATGCTTGAACTCGATCTCTACTGTTTTTTTTTAAATATTTTTTCACTAGGATGTTAGCTCAGGTCCTCACGCGTTTAAGGCGACATTTCTCTCCGACCTTCACAAGTGATTTGAGATGTTTCCTCACGTGCATAGGCCCGTGCATAGGAAGGAATTTGTGCCTGAGTTGGAGGAGTACATAATTTGTCCAAGTGATGGTATCCTTGACAACTTGTATGTGACAATGGCATCTTGAAAAATCCACCTAGTTTTTAGAATTTGAACGACATAGCCACATTGAAATGTAAGATTTACCAATGTACTGATTGCGAAACCTACCAGTTCAAGTTTCTTAAATTTTTTTTATACAATTTAGTGAGAGGGAGTAGAAATCATTCACGGGATTCTGAAATAGAAGTGAATCGTACAGGGGGATCGATTTGAATGCTTACTAGTCAGAATTTTGCTTACGAGAATGGCATATTGACAAAAGTTGGAAGGAAAGCCACCAAATGCTTGTGCTTGAAACTAGTGTAAGCCAAACATGAATTTGAGTCCCTAGTGGTGTAATTTTCTGAATTCTTTACATATGCTAGCCACTCCATTTTGTGGCTCTACCTCACCAAATAAGACAGCTGAAACTAGGACTTCGACCCTCACTGGTGCACAGCTGCTTTACATTAGGTAAAGCCATTCGGTTTACTCTACCCCTAGCTGACCGATTTGCTTGTGGGAAGAGCTCGAATACAATGTTCAGTTGCTGAGACATCAGAATTCAGAAGAGAATTCTTCAAATTTTGAATACTAGCTAGATCATGGGTCCTCTTAAGTCTTTAGTATGCAACTTGAATGTGAGGCGATTCTTGCTGCTGGTGTTGAAAGAGGTTACAATAGTTGCCATAGTGGTTGCCAAAGATACCTACCCAGAGTTTACTTTTCTGCAAATGAAGAGTAGTAAGGAAATAATAGCACCTAAGCTGTTCCAATCAAGGGTTTGAGCACGGTTCCTGTAATTGAACTTACTGCGAAAGAATTGGTTGCGAAAGAATTGGTTGAGTCTTGTTAATAACCAAAAGGTAATTCTAGATTACCTTTAAAATGCTTTTTTTTTTGGACACCTTATGAATAAACTAAGAAATTTTCAAAGGAATTTAGATACAAAAGTAGGTGTACCTCAAATCGACCCTAGCCTAGGCTCTCGTGAATAGGACTCATGAATAAGAAATATGCCTGCAGGTTAAATACAGCTCACAGTTAGGTGCACTTCGTCCCTTCCTGACATGCTTCTGTGAACCCATAATTGGTTTCCTGTGCCAGAGAATTCAAGACAGTGGCACTACCCAGCGGCAGGGCCACGCAGTAGACCCCAGTGAAGCGGCTCATCTTTTCATGGACACAATCCCGGACCCTTTTGTGCAGAACATGTTTGTGTTATGTCACGGGGAGGAAGTGAGCAGTACTGCCGTGGACGTGGACGCCCAAGCTGGAGCGCGGCCGTGGGATCCGCCGCTCACTGTACGAGGCAAGCAGCAGGCATGGAGAGTGGGGCGGAAGATCAAGCTGGAGGAATGGAATATTACTCGTGTGGTGGTGTCCCCGTTCTTGAGATGTGTGCAGACTGCGGTTGAAGTTATTGCCGGGCTTTCCACAATGCCCTCCTCCGGTGTTCAAATGGGGGATCGAGACCAAGGCTGGCCGCGCTCCGTCTCTTCCATCAAGGTGGGATCCGGAGCCTGCCTCAGACTTGTCGTCATCTTTGCTCCTAGCTTTCAAAAAGCAAACTGTAAGCGGCATCTGTACATGTGACAAAATAGATTTGAATCAGCATAACTAGGGTTCAGGACTAGTAATGTTATTAATGTTGTGCCCTGCATGTAAAATATAGAATTGTACGTTACAATAGCAACTACTTTAGTGGACCATTTTGGTACTCAGGAGTTAGCAAATCCAATCCTTCGATGAAACAAAAAAATCTGTTGTAATCTTTCATAAACGGCGACCTTCCTGAGTTGCAGCAACAGTGGCAGGGGTTTTCAGAATCAGCAGCATCGTTTTTCTTGGAATCACTCTAACTAAATCTGCTTGAATGTGTGTGTGAGAAGGCATCGATTGAATGTGGGTTGGCGGAGAATTTGATGAACAAGCAAGGGATTTTATTACCTCGTCCTGCGGAAGTTGAAGACAAGCAGGAGTGGCGGACTTTAGACCTGGCTGAGCTTTACTCAATGCTGCCAACTGAAATCCACGACCCTGCTTTTCAACCGATCAAGCGAAAGGTAATATTGATGCATCCTTGAGTTCTCTTTTGAAGTGGGAAATGATCATAAAACTGCAATTTGTCAAGGAACATTGCAATCTAGGGACACATAAAAGTGTCACTTTTTCTATTGTACATACTTTCTATTATTAGATTGATTACATTCTAATTGACAAAATGAAAATGAAGTTTCATTGCACCAAAGAATGCAAGCCATAGTTTGGATGTCATATACAAAAGTTATTGAGGTCCGATCAAAGTTTTTTTTGGTAGGTGTTTTAACCCATAAACGACACGGAAGACATTTTTTGGTCAATGAATGACAAAGAATCTCTTCATGTAGGACAGAAGTGTAACTATTAATCTTCCAAATTTTGTATAGAAAGGGAAGATTTTCTACAGTATTTTGTTTTTTAATGAGTGCTTTTTCATTTTTTTAAGCCAACAATTCACATAGTACCCAAACAAATGATTTTCACATTGACCGGCTTGTTGTTTAAGGATTAAACCATTTCTTCAGCAATAGGCACATATCGATGTAGCAGATGTACATACATAACATGAACATTTGTTCAAGTGGCGCTTTTTAAGTGTCATAGTCACATTTGATTGTCCTTATCTTACATGAGTTTTCTAATTTATTCATTTCCATATTCACTGCTTTCATTCTACTAACTCAGATCCTTATTTGTTAATATAGTTGCCTCAAAGAATAGAGAGTGCAGAAGACATTCGATGTCGATATACATCAACACTCAAAAAAATTGCCAATAGATATTTGCATGAGAATATTTTATTTATCACACATGGTATGACTTCTAACTTCTAGAACATTCTTAACTTTTCGAAGATCTGCAATTTTCTTTCAGTTACTCACATTACTTGCTAAGTAAGCAAACTAATATACGTTTTATCTAGTAGAGTGTATGGTTTATGATTAAATTGATACACTTCCAACTTATGCCTGCGAACGCAGGTGAGGGAGTGAGGCAATCGGTGTCAATGATGTGGCCTTGTACTCAGGTGCACAAAGTTACATACTGTGCATATACACATGCCCAACGACCGATTTTTGAAGGTGACGATCACGGTGACTGGGAGTTGCTAACAGAGTCTGATTTTTCCTCAGGCATTCTCTTAAGACCGTATACATAGCTCGTTCTTTTGTTGTGTGCTTGTGCATTCAAACATAGACTAATGACATATATATTACAACGGAAGGAAGCAACAAGGAAAACGAGTGCACGACAAATCACAAGAAATGTTCGTTGCGCTCTAAGTTTTCATCGTAAATGGAAGATGAAAAAACTGGATGCTACTTCTCTGGGATGAAAATGTGACGGATTTTGTGACACGAGTCGTGATATTGCGTATGCAATATAACAGATTGATGTAAATTATTTTTATTACATCTTTTTGGACGCAAAGAAACTTATTAAAAGTGTAGAGTATGCGCTCGAAAAAAAAAATCTAGAGGTATTTGTACAAGTAGACCAAATCAATTATATTGGTCACTTGCAAAAGTGATTGTTTAGCATCATTTCCAATACAATTCTCAAGTGCATTTCAGGTGGCTTTGAAATATAGGAGTAAAGAATTTGTGGTGGGGGGGAGATGAAACTATAACTACCTCCACAAAGCTGACCTTTCTTCATTTTCAATGATAAGGTACAAAGGCCAAAATGGGCCTATGTAAGAGCTGAAAATTGATTTTGGGAGGTTAAACTTCTTGAAATTTTTTTCAGTAAATTTTTTTGAAAAAGAATTGGCATCTAATTCAATTTGTTTCATGCTTTTTTGGAGCTTTGTGGAATTATTTATGAATTTTGAAGTTGGAATGTAGTGGTTACTAAAAGTGACCACCTCCTAAAATGTACATTATTTATATATTGTTGGTACAATAAGAAAGCAAAAATGTACTTCTGTGTTAGAGGATGCTTTTAGAGCTTAAGTGCTTTTAAGGTAACATGCTTAGAAATGGTGCATCTAAGGGAAGAAAGAGCTTTGTGCAAAAATTGATGGTCCCAAGAATTATGTACATTATTGAGGGAGACAGAGAAATGAGGCACAGATTAGTAAAAATTTTCTTTTTCATTTATTGGCTTGACATGAATAAAATATAATTTTTCAAAGAGTGAGGTGGGTAGGTCCTTGTTAGTGCTCGTAGGCTACAAGTAGTCTACAACTGTGATGAATTGAAGCATGCTTTTGAATGGAGCCAAGGAAGTGCAGAAATTGATTCATTGAATGCTTACTATATTCATGTGAGTTGAAAATGTCCATTTAAGGACCAAAAATAGAGACATGCACATGTATAGCCTAAAAACAATAAAGCCTGACAATTAAGAACTTCATTACAGTGCCGCTAATAATTAAGAACTTAATTATGGTGTTGTTAGTAAATTGGGTTGTAGGATTTCTTACATAGTGTCAATTATGAGCAAACACCACACATTACGATTTTCTTTTTCACGTCATCAGTGCTCTAAAATCATGTACATAAGACCATTGTTGACCATCACACATAATTTGCTCCAAACTAACAACCTTCTATACTGTTTGTGGCACTTTTGAAAGGGTGGTTTTCATTGCCTGAATTGTTTTCAAGCCTCCTCCTACAGGACCTCCTACCTTAGGTGTATACTTTTTCCACTTCAAGATTGGAAGTTGTGAAGTAACTACATCTAAATGCATCCAAAATTCAAATAAGCAATTGAGCATTGTTTTTAGCATTAAATAGACTAATTTTCAGCTGAATCTTGTTTGAAGTCAAAATAATATTCTAAATTATGTTAAGCATTTATTGGACATTAGATTAATAAACTACCAATATTCATAGTGTTGAAAATAGGTGTTTCTAAACCAACCCTAGACTCCATGGATAAAGGAAGTACAATTCATACACAAAGATATAGGAGTCAATTTTATAATTGGGTTTATAATTAGATGTAGTTATCTTATTTTTCATAAAAGAACAATAAGATTTGGATGGACCCGTCATATATCATTGTATATATTCTTAGTAGCCTTTCAGCTTCTTTTTTTCCTTCAAAAATGAAAACATGACAAATCAGTTTGATTTCTTGTTCTTCAAATTGACACTCAAAGATATGACGAGCTAGACAAAATACTTTGTGGCTAGTGAGTAAAGAAACTTCTACTTGTGACTTCTTTCTAAAATCGATTTCTACAAATTTTTGCTTGAAATACACTACCTCTGTTTGTGAGAACTTACTTGAACTCATCTCCAAAGTCATTTGCTTTGGAAGCACTTGCCCAATAAAAATTCACAAATACATATTCATCCTATATGGTCCTTTGTAAACACTTGTCTTTGATTCAATTGCCATAAGTATACTTGCTCCACGAGTATTTGAAGACCTAATCATCCAAAGTTAAAACAATGCATTAGATATGTGACATGGTAGCAAAATAAAAAATAAAAAAATTAGAAAACTAAAAGTAGTAGGTGACCAAAAAATTTAGGACTCTAAAAAGAAGATTCCAAGTTCTGCACAAAAATAGGTCAATGAATTTCTTTTGATATAAGCACTTTGATGTTGCATTTGTAGAGATAGTAAAAACATTAAAATTAAATAAAGAATTGGTCATTTTTTCTTTGGAAACAACTTCTGAGTTCTGACCAACCAATTATATTTTACAAAGAATTAATTCTTCGATCTTGATGGTAATACAAAAGAAGAGCGTTTGAATATATGTGCAAGGCACAAATTATATTGCTTTAGGAAGACTCTTTGCAATTTGTGTAACCTTAGTCTAAAATGAACAAAAATTCTAATTTTTGTATCCAATTTTTTTTTGGGACTAAAAATTGTACTAAAATCCTTAAACAATTGAACGCCAAACAATACAAATGTTTTGGGCTTTCACCCTAAAACAAGTTTCAATCATATATTATAGTATTGAAATTAGACATTCAAAGTAGAAAGTATTGAGTTTAACCCCTAAATTTCCAAGGCCTTTTTTGAGCTTTTAGAGATGTGTTCCAAATTGAACAAAAACAAAACATTTTGATAAATTGTATCAATTTTTTTTGAATTGTAATCTTACAAATTCAAAGTAGACATATTAAAGATCACATAAGAAAAGAAAATATAACAATATTACTTATGGACTAAAAGTTTATATTATTTGATTACGAGGGTGTTAAGATTGCAAAGGTGATATGAAGTCTTTCAATCTTCTTTTCATAGGTGAAATCTAAGAAGTTGGTCACCAAAAAACTAAGAGGATAAAGGGCCTAACATACATAATCCCAATTAATTTATGGCTTCTCAAAATCTACTCTTTAATTTTTGTAAATGAATTTCTAACGTGATTTTCTCTTCAAGATCTAGTGTATTTGAGGCTCATTTCCAAGAGCCCTCAACATTATGGAAACTCAAGATTGCAGTGGACATCCTTGCACAAAATCTTGAATAGAAAAATCAGAATTTATCATTTTTAAAATTGGATTTTGATGCTAAAATTAGACTTCAAAAAGAATTTTTCAAAAATATAAACTATTGAAAACAACAATTTGTTAGGTTTTATTTAACTTCAAAGTATTGTCGTCACTAAAGTTTGGTGCCTTAGGCATTTAGGATTTAATTACAAGGGCATAGGATCCATCCTTTAGCTTCAAGTTGCAATTGCACCCTGTCATTTATTGCAAAGGGTAGGCCAATTCCAAAGTTTGTATTTTATATGAAACACTTAAATTTATTATTTACAATAAGATGATTACATTTGACAAATTTATATTTGAAATCCAAACCTCCTAATTCTTAAGAAGGTTAAGAAATGCAAAATTAATCCCTTTAGGACCAAACATTCAAATTTTGAACAACAGATGAATGCAATACATTCCAAGTACACAATTTTTTTTTCTTCATCCATCTTAATGTTTGTAGATTCTTGTGTTAGTTTTCTTATATTTTTTGGATATTATTCAATTATGACTTCAAGTTGTAGAAGTATGTTTGGCATGAATAAATAGCTTTTTAATTTATTTGTTTATAAAATGGCCATTCAAAAGTGATCTAGATCAATAATTAAAATAAAAATCTTTGAAAATCACCATAATTGGAAATAAATTCTTTGAAATAAAAAAGTCTTTTTGATAATTACACGTATTCAACCTATAATCTTTTTAAAAATTAAAAAGGAATTTTTAATTTTTAGTTTCAATTTTTGAAAATTTCTGGTTATCGCAGTAGTAGGTTTTACTATATGAATGTAATCTATAGATTATGTTTTACAACTCTTGCTTAGAAAATACATTAATTTTATTATTGGAAGTTGTATTTAATAATGTATCTTCATAATTTTAGAAATATGAACTACCCTTTGGTTCTTAAAGGTTAGACAACAACAAAATAGAAGGTAATTATTTCTATATACCTATCAAGGTGAAAACTTTGGAGACAACTACACCTGTGCAATAAATCTTGAATACCACACGAGAGGGTGAATTTTCTAAAATAAAAAATATGTAACTTATTTGAAGGAATATTTGTCATTAATTTATAACCTTTTTTTTATCACTAAATTGCTTGAGATGGTATAATTCTTCCATGATGAATCAATGTATATAGCTTTTAACCCCTAAAGTCTCAATGCCATCTTTCAATAAAAAATTACTCAAATCTACCAATTGTGTTGCATTCATCCATGAAAACAATTATTTTTTAAGAATTTAACCGTAGTATCTTGTACTTCACTTGTCTCAAATCATGTGTTAAATTTTTTATTAAATTTGACCGTACAAATTGGAAGATATTAGCATTTAAAGTTGGAAAAAAAATTAATTTTTTGAACACTAGCATACAATTTCAGATGACTTTAATCGCCATTTGTGGAATGTTTTTGCACTAAAGACTTTGAATTAAATTTTTTTTGTGTTGAAGAATTGAGTTGAAAGTCTAAAATTTTTTTAAAAAAACAAAAAAACAATTGTTAAATAAAATTAGGTCCAATTTTATTTATTTTTAAATCGTTAATAGCTCTAAAATGGGATTAAAATACTATAATCCCAATGGTGAATTTCTCTTAGCAAGCAAATTTAACCTTATGAAAAAAAAATTGATTTTTTTGGATAATTACATTCATAAATGAATCCTATTTTGTATAAGTTATTTTTTAAAAAAGATGCTCTAATTGTCCCTAAAATAAGATTATCCATAACTTTCACATAACAAATTCAAATAAAATGAATAAGAACTTTCCATATGGATAAAATTGCAATCTACAAGAAACAATTTTTTAAATTTTTTTTTTGTGTGAGGAGGTTTCTACCCACACGCCGCACTAAAAAAAGGACCTTTTTGTGTCATAACTATTGCTCCTGGGCTCTAATTGAACTAAAAAAATGTATTCCTAGAAAGCTAATGTGTTTTTTTATCTTCACAAAAAGTTTCAGAAAATCATGATGAATATTGAGGCTGTAGGAGCCTATCGAAAATTCATTTTGTCCCCCGAGGGAACAATGAGACTTTGGGGATTAAATGAATCAATGAATTATCATCCATGTTTTCATCTTTCATCCATGACCATAGATCTATAAATAGCTTCATCACTTCTATTTTTTGCACTCTCCCAAACAAATGAACAAGAAACTATGCTACAAAATATTCTCCCTCCTACAATACTAACTCACTACTATACTCTTTGGTAAGGATCAACAAAAAATATTTATAAAATTAGATTTCTAGAGAACCATTTTTCAATGATTATTTTTATTGTCTACAAAAATGAATCTTTACATTTAAAAAAATCTATTGAATCATATTTCCAAAGTATGATAAATTATTCAATACAAAATGCCAACCTTGACCACCGTCTACAATAGTGAGTTGATGCCATAGGGTTAACTTCTAAAGTCCCATTGTCCCCTCGGGAGACAAAATGATTTCAACAAGCTCCTATGGTTTCAATATTTGATGTGATTTTCTAAATTTTTTGGGAAGATAGGCTTTTCAAAAATATAATTTCTATTTGAATCAGAAATTGGTAGCAAAAGTTATGGCACAAAATGCCCTTTTTTTAGTTCGACAGGAAGAAAAAACCCTTCAAAAAAATTAAAGTAATTTTTTTTTAATTTTAATTTAATTTTAAATATTATATTTTTATATATGTGAAAAGCTATGATTTATTCCAGTTGGTTTGTTGTGTGAAAGTTATGAACAATCTTGTTTGGGGGGCAATCAAAGCATCTTATTAGAAAAATTACTTGTAGGATTCAATTTTTACCTCAATTTTTATATTTACATTTTTTTTTTGACAAGTTTAAGATCTCTTGCTAGAACAATCTCACCATTGAAATTAGTGTATTTCAATTCCATCTTAGAGCTATTGTTAATTTAGATTTTCCTTCAATCTTGAACCTACTTCTCCTTAACAATTTTTTACTGAGTGAAAACTAAGTGTGTGTTTAAAAGAAAAAACAAGACGTGTGGGCCCTGGAGAATCACCTACAAAATCATTTGTTGAAGCAAGTTGAAAATGTGCTGCACTCGCAAAAAAACTCATTGAACCCTATAGAATAGAGAAGGTGTATAATTGCATAACTTGAACTATATGGTTACTTATTTAGTACTTACATTTGACAAGTCCCTCTCACATCCACATCCAATGCAAGCCTCTTTGACAACAAATAGTAATTTTAATAGGAGAGTTGTGTGCTACTTGCCAAGATTAGTTATCTTCCATTCCCCCATTTAGACAATCATGAATTAGACTTTACAAATCCCCAATTGACAACATCAACTCAATAGACATTCTCCTTTATAAACAATTGCCGTCACAAGATTGCCATCTTCTAACAACACTGAGATGGATAACAATGACCTTACCATCCCCTTCTTTTTGTGAGGAATAAATTATCAAACTAGTGTGATGTGTGAAACAAATTTGGTCTACTCCATACTTCTTGTTGTAAATTGTTTTCAGTGATCTGCTTGGGCAATAGGCATAAGTAAACACAATCTCTAAATTCCACTAGCGATCTCATCTAGAGATCAACAAAAGACTAGAATGCACAATTGCAAGTGATATCAATATATGAAGAGAAATATGATAGGAAAATAACATGAGAATAACATGAGAGCTTCTTCCAATGGACGAAAAAGAGAAAACTTACAAGGTAGTAGCTGTATCATAAAGATGTATAGAATCATCATCGGAGGCAATTACAAGAAGATCTTTGGTTTGATGGAAATCAAGTGAATTAATCTTTGCTATAAAATAAAACAAAACAAATAAACAACTGAATCAAGACTAGACATGTTAGAGATCACATAGGAAAAAAAAATACAACAATATCATTTAAGGATTGAAAGATTAGAATCTTTGATCATGAGGGACTTAATACTATGAGAATCTTTTAGCTCTCTTTTTGCATGTCAAATATAAAAAATTGATCACCAAAAAAATATGAGGTTGAATGGCCTAACATGCATAACCCCAATCAATTTATCTCTTCTCAAAATCTACTCTATAGTTTCTTAAAATGAATTTCTAGTGTGATTTTTTCTCCAAGATCTAGTGTATTTGAGGCTCATTTGTAAATCATTAAGATTATCGTGGTGACATTACCTTAAATATTGTATCATGTTTTTGGTTGTTTTTGGAGCAAAACTTGATTCAATTGATTTTCTCTAGACCATGGGAACATATTTGACTACTATGAGGGTTCTATATCTCTTAATTTTAAAATTTTATGGCAATCCCAACTGAGAGTATGCATGTGATGTTCTACTCAAAAGTCCCACCCACACTTGAAGACTTGAATAAAAATTGCAGTGAATCATAGTAATGAGTTAGCATTAAAGTACGTAGTTTGCATGAGCGAGCAATAAGAGCCCTATAAAGTGCTCTTGCAGCATTGGCAAGTTTGGATTCCATGTGATAAGTTACACAAGTTGCTTTGTAATAAATGCATATCATGGTATCAAAGAGCAACAAGCTATAGTGATTGCATGACGCTAAACCCATCCCATAAATTAGGCTATGCAGGGTGAATTTACCCCTAGATTTATCTCTAGGAAAAAATACAAGAATTTTTTATTTACCATACATGAAAATAAATTTGAAAATTTTGAATACATATTTGCAATTAGAGGCCCCAAATTAGCTAGGAGAGGTGAAGAACATACATTTAGCACGGCACGAAATAGGAGGCTTTTCTTTTATAATTACTATGCTGAAAACACAAATTCACCTTGCATGGCCCAATTTTTCCAACAAGTTTAGCATCCATCACAAACAACAGGATATCCATGTAACTATATAATTGTATAACTAGGCAATGGTCCTCCTTGTATTGAAAAGGAATTATCTCTTTAGATGCATGGGAGAGACTTTTAATGCCTGAGAAGTCATATTAGACAATTTTCAAACCAAAGTATCTTGACCACTACACCTAACCACCAACACAAATGGAGGTGATACACTAGTAGAAAATTTGTGTCCAAATCAACATAAAATGGACAAGAAAGTATTGATTTTATTTGTCCATTTTCTGTTGATTTGGACGTGTTGACTTGGACAGTACAAAACAAAAAAGTGTTAAATTTGGTTGATAATTTGGACAAGTACAAAAAAGATTTTTCAAATAAATTTACAATACTGGCCAATTGGCACCCGCCACATGGCAAGTGCCACATCAGCATTTAAGATTTAAAATTCTATGTTGACAAGCCACCTAGGCCACCCCCAAGCCAAAGGGTGCCAAAGGGAATCAAACCTTGTACCATTGCACTATGTACCATTGCACTATGCAATGACTTACAGGTATATATGTGGTTAAATTTTTTATTTATTTGTTTTTTATTAAATTTTTTCATTTGGTTTGTTAAGCCAGCAGACTTCAGAGTCTATTTTGACATAGTAGACTAATTTTTCTCAAAAAACTTAAAATAAGAAAAGTTGTCAAATGAAGCTAAGTTTCATCTCCAAAAATCCATTTGTGATTTATAGTCTCCAATCAAAAGTTATAGACAAAATTCAGAGAGGATGTTTGAAAATGTCTCATAACGTTCCCTACAACGTTCCCAACATTGAGAGCGTCACCTTTCTTAGACAAGGCCCTTAAAAATTCTCACACTTTCAACTCAATTTTTTATTCATATAAAATTAGAAATTCAAAATTAGTAGAGCGAAAATTATAAGTTATGAAGGTTCAAAGCCAAAAAATGTAGTTGAGCAAGGTGCAAACAAACTTGTTTCCTTCACTTTGAACGCAAACATCTTGCAATCTACATGGTCAAAGTTTGTGAAATTTCTTCTCTACATTCTTATACTAATCTAGTACAAGATCCTATAGTCAAATATGGAAAAAAATTAATTAATTAATTATTTTTTTTACTCTTTGCTATAGAAATGGTAGTTGAGTGGTTTTTGAAGGAAAACAACCCTTGGGATTTCAGGGGTTAAGCATAGCTGCTTGATTCATGTGTTTTGGAGAGTGCAGAAAGCGATCTTCATTGGAATGATGAAATTGTCTATATAAACATGATCATGGATGAAACATGCAAATACAATGAATGACAATTCACTTATTCATTCAAAATTCATATACAAAAATTCCCACCAAGAAATGTCCCATTCATTTTGTGGGAGGATTATTTCCCATAATGCCATCTTGGCACATGAAATCTTAATAATGTTATGTATGTAATCAATGATTACAGATTTTTCATTCATTGATAACATATTTCATCCATTTTTAAATGGGCATTTACGTCGGACAATCTCCTTGTTGAGAATTCTGAAAATAACTGAAATAAGGTGGGTACACCCAAAACCGCCACTTTTTGCTACTGAGCCTAGTTACTACTATTAGACTGGTCAAATTTTCATATATTCTTGTTGGCAAGTGAAAGGAAGTTCCAACGCACCAGAGAACGTGACATTTGGACACCGTATGCAAAAGTTATTAAGGGTCAAAGTTTGTTTCTGAAAGCGCTCCATCCAAATAGGTACATAACTGATTTTGAAAATGTACACAACCTGTAGATGGCGCTTTAAGGTCAGGTGCCATTTTGGGGGTGCCTACCTTAGGGTTGTTTTCAGAATTCCCTCCGCCTCAATGATTCACCCCCAAGGAGGGACACCATCTCCACCAAACTTCCTCGTCACATGTAACTTAGCTTTTGTCCATGCAAAGCCTGCTCTGCTTCAGTCCAGAGCCAATAAACCCCGGGGCCCCTCCTCGTTGTGCAGATTCGCACCAGGAAGCAACAGTTTCTTTCAGGAATTCGACGAAGCTTTAACCAGATGCAGTAATTTTGCAAGGTGGGTCTAACAATCTTGACTCAATTGCTGTGAAATTCACTTGAAACACGAGTTATTATGCAATGAATTGTATGCAATTGGGAAGCGTTCCTGTACCCCTTTCTGATTATGATATTGTGTCAATTTTTGACCCGGTCTGAATCCTTTTGCATGTGATGTGTGTTTGAAGATTGCGGATTCTTGTTAGGATGTTTGCAGCTTGAGATTGCTCGTGAGCTCAATTAGGGCTTTGTGTGGTAGCGCTCTAAGTCTTGGAGCGAAGTCGGGCTGTGGGCTTACAATCTAGTCTTGCCGGTCCTCGTGGCGCCACTTCTGTACTCTGTTTGGTGACTTCAGGTCGCTGCTCTGGCTTGTAAGTCTGTTTTGTTAGTTACAATTGTTGTAGTAAGCTTTGTCTTTGTTCTTCAATGGTTTTCTGATGGGATTCACCCCCCCTGTCTCACTGGATTCATTTTGTGTTCTTTTGCGGCAATTTGTGATTTCAGTGCAATTTGGTATGATTTGTGAATCATTAGGCTTATTTCTTATGGTAAGGTTTCTGGTGTTGCAGATCACCACACTGTCGGCACCTCTGAAAGAGGAAAGCTGACGGGTAAGCTCTCTCAGGTTTTGTAGTTTCAATTAGATTTGATTGATTTTAGGGTTCTAGGGTTTCATGTATTTAGGATCTCGAGAACTGTGGTTTGCTGCTTCAATTGCTGAAGCGTCTTTTCAGGGGAGAGATGGAGTGTAGAGGATCCTATTGCATTTATCAAAATCAAAGGTCAATGAGATCTACCCTTAGGAGACCTTTTCTTAATTTGCCCTTTAGAATTTGTATATTTTTTTGTTAAACCCCAATCACCTTTCTGATCTTATCACAGACCCCTATTCTCATAGTTGCCGTCTCGCTGACGCCGTAAGGTTTGTGATTCATGAGGTCCTCTTAAGGTGTAATCTAGCCCTTTTTTCAAGAAGTGGAAAAAGCTGAAGGTTGGGTTAACCCTAATGGACACTCTCATGCGTGTTGTGGAATTTTAACAGGAATGACGTTGGCGTATATGAGTGTCCCGGATGCTTATGGCGTGGTAGAAGCAGGCGTATTCAGATCCAAGGCCCTGGATCTGCACAATCTGCCGTTTTTGTTGCACCTGCAGCTACGCACCATTCTGTATCTTTCCCCTGATACTCTTGCCAAGGCTGTAACCGACTTCCTCGACAACAACAAGATCAAACTGGTTCGTTACGTCCTTCAAGGAATAGTTCTAGTTGTCTTACTCTCACTTCAGTATATTTCAAGTATTTGGGGTTGAACATGCATCGTATTTGGGGTTGGACATGCAGATGCATCTAGGTGTTGGAGAATGGATGCCACAGGCCTCATGGAAGCCCATAAGTGAGGAACTTATAAAGGATGCACTTGAGATTATCCTCGATGTCAATAACCATCCGATCCTTGTTATGTGCTCGTGAGTATTCCTTTACTTCTTCTTTTTTCTGTGTCTTTTCTGTGAATATGTACTTACAAATATGTTGATGGTAAATACTGTCAGTGTTTGATGCCACGCTTCTGTACTGATCATCTACCTGTTAAATTGAGTTGCCAGGGCAGGTATACATATGACAGGCACGGTTGTAGGCTGCCTTCGCCGCCTTCAGCAGTGGAACTTGACCCCCATATTGGAAGAGGTTAGCTTCCGTAACGTTTTTGGAACATAGTTATGAAACCAAGTGATGGATCAGGAGTTGTGGTTGTATTCCTTCTTCTACAGAAAAAGTATCCAGATGTGAAGAGGGGGAGTTTTCTACAGAATAGTAGGCATGATAATCCATATTGTTGTGGTTTTGACTAGATTTAAGAATTTTCGTGTATCCCTTTTTCTACGTATGATTGCTTTGTTTTTTGAATTATTGTGGGTGGTGCTCGCATGACCATGATAATATCTGATGGGTGACTCTCTCTGGGTGAGGCAAGCAGTACAGGCGCTATGCCAAGAGCAAAGCACGATACGCCAATGAGCAGTTTATGGAGCTGTTTGATGAGGATCTTGTAACACTGCCAGAGCATTTACCGGAATGGTTCATTGACCAGCGCCGGATGATGGTGCAGTCACAATCGAATCTTATTATCTGTAGCCCTATAGATCAGTGCCAATATATGATTCTTTTTTAAGCATAACCTGATTATTTGTTAATCTTAGGAATATTGAAAACCTAATATGCTTGTGTAGCTCTTGTCCAGGTCTGTGCCCTTGAGGCTTTAAGAGTTTAAGTTGTGTTGCAACTTCATCTTAGTTGCTGAGGCTAGAATGGGAAGCATGTTGTGTACTATGTTCACTTGGTTCCTTATCTGAGCAACTGTACAACCCTCTCCAGATGAATTTATTATGTCTTATAGTTGGATTTGCTTTAGGAGGAGGAAGAAGCTGAGTTTGCAGAGCAACTGCTTCGAGAGCAAGCCTCTAAACTTGGAGCACAATTGCAAGGGAGCATGTTTACTAAAGCAGAAATCACCAATGAGGTACATTTGTCTATGCTACATAACTGATCATCTGAATGCCGTTTGCTTAGAAGCCATTGTTTTATTTATTATTTGACCGTCGAGGTTGTACTGATGCTTTGGCTAAATATTAATCCTTAAAAGCTCCCCCCAATAGCCATGTGGTCAAACTTCAGATTCTGCCTTCACTTTTGTCCCCGTGAATAAGCTAAGTTTGTTATCTTATATTTTTTAAAGCCACATGTTTCCTAGATATCATAAATTGTTTTTGAATTTTTGAAAGAAAATCGAAACTATTGCAAATTTTTGAAGATTCTACGGCAAGAAAATTCATATCAATCATAAATTGAGCTCAAAAAATATCAATTTCTTTGTAAAGTTTAATTTTCCATGAGGAACATCAAGTTGGAACCCGTTGTGATAGGTTATGTTTACATTACGAAATTTGAGGAGGTGAACCTAACATACGCAACTTGCAATTGCAACAACTTTCTCAATTTTAGGAATTTTTGAGAATTATATAGTGGGTTAGAAACTATCCTTGATATGCTTTTTTGTGTTAGTTTGAAGGTCAAATTTCATTGAAATCGTCTTCAAGGCCAAAATGGAGCTCGAATATGAAAAAGTCTGAGAATGACAAAATACACACCATGGTGTAAGTCGTGTGCACCTTCTGAATGTCTGATTTGACTCTTCTGTCCAGGTGCAAGCGATTGCAGAAACTGAAAAGCCCAAAGTAGTGATGGCAGCTGACGCTGACACACCAGGTTACAGGAAGTATTACTATTCTTCGAGTAGTCCATTGACGACAGAGAACCGCTCTTACAAGCGGAAAATCATAGGCAAGGTCTGAACTAACCCAAATGGTTCACGGGGAGTGGTTAATCATTCTCAGCATGAACTGGGACTCTTCGATTATACCCTTGGCTATCACTTTTCCAGTAGGTTGGTGCTTTCAAGACAGCTTTTTAAGGTAACCACAGCTTAAATTCCCCCCTGCAGAATGTATAGATTACTAATGAAATTTTAGATTACTAATTCTTTGTGCCTTCAAAATGTACACAATTTGCATCCTAAGCATACGCCATTGTGCAACAATGCTATGGCATCCTTTTGATGCTACAGAGCTTATTATAATGCACACCCTCCATTCCAAATGCTTTTGCAATCTTTTTGGTTGCAGTACACATTCATTCTTCATTAGGACCAGTTGTTATATTTTCTGTGTGCTAATATTTGCTTACTTTGACGCGATAGTAACTCTGAATGCAGTGTTCTCGCAGTCATGTTTTGGACATTTTTGGTTATGACCATTTTATAGGAAAGTTGTGAATATTGAACTCTGTCTTAACCCCTAAAAGCCCAAGGGGTAGGGACAAAATACAAATGTGCTATAAAATATAAGTTCTGTAACTTTTTTGAAGTTTGCATCAAAGAAGATAATGTGAAGCATGACAAGTAGAAAGTATCTGTATGGTCAAAATTATAAAAATAATTTTAGATTCTCTTCATTTGAAGATATAACTTCAAAAATTCATCAAAATACAATTTCTACCTTTCAGCATTTGAATTTATTCTTGATTGGTCAAAATTATGGTTTCTATTGATTTGTAAAAAAATGCATAAGATATAGTAATGAGAACACCAACACTTTTCCAAAATAGTAAGTTTTTCAACACTATGCTAATTTTGAACACCTTGTGCTATTTCTCTTAAAAAATTTGTTTGACCATAGCGATCTTAGTTTTGAATATAAATATTGAAAGACAATCCAATCTTTTAGAAGAAAAAAAAAAGTTTGAAATTTTATTTTATTTACCTGAAAATTCTGCCCAGAACTGAATAGCGACCCAAAAATGGTTGTTTGAGCGCTTAGGGATTAACCCCTAAATGTCATAGGGGACAAAAAACGTCCTCACAGCCTAAAAGTCAAATATAAGGGTTGTCACTTTTGCATCCAAAGTCCAAATTCAATAAAACTTGTTGGAGAAGTTTTGCATACTAGTCTAGTTTGTGTGATAAAATTTTCAGATCAATCTAAGATGTATAATAGTTTTGGGAGCCAATCGAAGTTCATAGGTTCAATTTGAGCTCACCAAACTGCATTTGATGGCTGCAACTTTGGGGGCTTGTATATTTGTAATCTAATGTTTTTTTCAATAAAATTTGTTGGATTTTGTTTCCACTGAAGTCTAATTGTTGTGGTAAAGTTTTCATGTCAATTTGAGTTGTTTCGAATGATTGGGAGCAATTCAAAGTTCAAAATCCAGACATTGGTGGATTGCAATGAACTTCGGCGGCCTATAACTTCTTCATACAATGTCCAAATCTAATAATACTTGTTAGTATAGTTGCGCATACTAGTCTAGTTTGTGTGGTTAAAATTTCATAGCAATCCAAGTAGTTATGAGTGATTGAGAAGCATTTTAGTAGAAGGAGGTTCAGTCATAGATGTGATTTTTTGTTACTTTTTTCACTGTTTTCTGACATTTCAAATCCGTTTTGCGGACACAATGATTCATTTGAATGATATTTTTTTTCCACCAAAGTGTATATATTCTGTTTTTGAATCACTTTGTACCTTAAAGTTTTTTCATTTGAGTAGGTTTAAAAATCAAATTTCACCTCCAAATATGTTTTAAAGAAAATTTCAGCACCTTCTTTCAACACTAAAACATTATAATCTTTTAATTTATACAATCAAATGACCCCAAATTTATTCCACACCATCTACAACATGCACACTACAATATTGCACGGTTGAGATCTTCATACCTTACTCTAATTTTGACTTTTCAGACTTGCAAAGGTAGGCAATTTTTAAGCCCGGTTGGACCTCTGACGTTTAGGGGTTAATGAATATTGAATATGTTTTTGATGATTATGGTAGTGTTTAGTTTTCTATGTGGTAATTTGGAACCAACACTCTAGTTAGTTCCCGCCATCTAGTTATTATTTAATTTTTTACTTAACAAATAGACAATACAAATGAATAATTTATTTGATTGAAAAAGAAAAATACCACTTCAAATAGAAGGGAACCTCTTGAAGAATCTTTTTTATTTTCTTCTACAAAGTAAGTTGTGAAAAAAGGATAGATTTGGGCCTTATATGATGAGATAGATGACTTCATGTTATAGCCACGTTAGGAAATATTGTGATTGTTTTAGGTGAGTAAGATGACCACAATAGATACACTTTTTGTAGGTTTGGAGGTGGTTTGGAGACTCTCTTGGGTCAATTGGGCAAAAGCACTTCAAAAATTTATAACAATTTCATACTTTGTCAAAAAATTCAATTGCTCTCTCCATTTCTCATGTTTGTCTTTACGTGGGAAAAAATTTGAAATTTTTCAACAATGCCAATATGGCAAATCCATCATTCATTTTGCTTGTCATAGGCTAGTATATCTTAACCCCTTAAGTTCCTTGACTATATTTTCACCAAAAACGTTCTAAAACTATCATCTCTAGTACAAGCAAAAAGAAATTGAATTTTTTTTTTGACACATGTAACCGTAAGATCTTGTAGTGTGCTGACTTGAGAACGCGTGGTAAAAATTTCAGGAATTTCCACCGTGTGGATTGCAAGATATAAGCATTCAAATTAACAGAAATCATTTTTTAGGCCCTGCGAAAAATAGGGCAGCTGCACTTCACAAACTCACTTTTCTATGAAAAATGTCCAAAATGGTGGTGCTTCTTTGGATGCTATTTTCTAGACAAGTTGGCTACATGCCTAAAAACTTTCACAACATTTGAAATTGTACAACATATAGAAAAAAATAGTAAGTAAAAAGAAATAGAAAATGATTCAAAATACAAAATTGTTAAGAATTTATTTAGGGAATTGAAAATGCCAATTCCAGTGGTTGCAATGTTGTAATAAACAATCTACATCCTATGGTTTTATTTTTTTCAAAAAATATTGAAAAATATTGAGTAAATTAAAGGACTTCAAAGTTTATTTCAAAGTAGGAAATCCATAACTACCCACAAACTAAAACTCCTCATAACTTTTGACTCATTGGTCAAAAAGGAATGATTCAAAGCTTTCCACATATATATAACTCTAGAAAACCAATTTCAAATTTTTGTTTTTGAAAAAAATAGTTTGTTTTATCTGCCCGGACTGCCCAGCCGAGGAAAAAAATAACATATTAGGCCATAACTTTTGACTCGTATTTCCAAATGTCATGAAATCTAGTGCATATGAAAGATATTCCTTGTCCCTACCTTCTATTAAAATTTCAATTAAAAACATGCAAATCTCCAGTCACAGGTACTTGCCCAAAATTTCTATACAAACAAAAAACGCATGCTGGTCCTTTAGGGGTTAATTCCCAGTAGGCTTAGAGCAAGTTTGTAGTTCTATTGCAGGATAAGATGAAATATGGCATATAATTTTAGTCATGAATATGGTTAATAGCCAAGGTACAACCTTGGTAGTGCAATGCTAGTCCTTCCCACTAGCATTAATTATGTGTAGTAATTTAGGCACCCCTTTAGTGCATGAATCCTTTCTTGATTTTTTACAAGTTTTTGCTTATATCTTTATAAATATATATTATACACCATAGTTTCATCAAATTCATCATTCAAAAAGTGTGATTTTTTAACAATCAAGCATTAGCTCAAATGAAGGAGAAGTATTGTAGTCAAAAAAGCCTTTAGAATAGATAAGAATTTTTAGAAGCTTTTAGAATTTGGTAACATTCATCCTAAATAGAATAGTATTTTTTTTTAAATAGGTAACAATTTACCAATTTCATCCATTGAGAATAGAGGAACATATTGTTTAATATTCCTTTAAAAAAATTGTAGTGCTTTTGAGTAAAATCAAATTCCCTACATAGCTAGGCACAATTGCCCAGCATGCATGTACAGAAGACAACCTCATTGTTTGTGAAATTTTGTATCCAAGTAAGAGATCGATCTGGACAATCAAATTAGAATTTAGTCAATGCTGATAAATGCATAGATGTGGTGTAAAAAGTTGTACAATGTATATGTGGCACACATTTATCACAAAAGCACTCATTGTTAGTGCACACTTATAACAAGATTTACACGAATTAGAAAGTCTAAAAAAGATGTTCTTTAAAGAAAAAGTTGGAGTGGTCAATTTCTTGTTTTTCAAGTTGTGATACAAAGAAGAAGAAAAACTCATTGCAATCAAAAAGTATAAATGAGCCTCATTAGCTTGACATCAACTTGGCAAGGCTTGGCATACTCCTTACTCCTCTTCTACAAAAAATTTTTACCTCTTAAATGAATTGAAATTATAATAATTATAATTCCATCATTTGATTTTTAATTAAAATAAATAAATTTAACACAAATGAATGCGTCATTTGGATATTGTTTGCAAAGCTATAAAGGATTAGTGGTAGTCACAGCTTGTTCACCGTGATGGTGAACGATGAACATTGAAGTGGTGGCGGCATAGGGTTGGCTTGCTTTCGACGGAATATTCATAGCGGAACATTGATTGTTCACTCCCAACATCCACCTCCGGAGGTGGATGTTGGGAGTGAACAATCAATGTTCCGCTAAGATTATTCCTTTGTTCTCTTAACTTTCAATTACATCCGTCCATCTCACCATTATCCATCTTCCATTGTTCATTCTCAACATTTGAACAAAAAGGGTGGTCACGGCTTGTTCAATATTCGTCACTTCTCATTGGCCCCTCAAAGCACTTTCCATTGTTCATTGTTCACCATCACGGTGAACAAGCTGTGACTACCACTACTAAGAAAATTTGTAGATGTTCTAAAAATGTTTCTTCAAAAATAATTACATTTTGATTTAGAAAATGTTTGCAATGTGATAATTTGATGAAGTGATGCTTTTAGGAATCTATTGCATTGGGATGCCCTACCTAATCCCACATTTAGTGACAAAGCTTTTGATAGCCTCCGTTGGCTAATGGAGGATTAAGGAAACCACAGATTTATTGACAGATTTTTGCAATGATTTTCACCCTAAATCACCAATTTCGCTTCACAATCACAACCACATCACCAATATTAGCTGCCAATATTGGGAAGCAAATGGATTTAGGTTGATTTTCTATAATATTAAACCTCCATCAAATTCTCTTGATGATCAAATATAATAAAAGAAACCAAAACCACATCACAACACACAACATTCTAAAGCTTTCATTTGAACACTTCAAAAGTGCCCACATATTTCACTTTCTTATTTGAAAAATGGTTCATTAAAACTTTTCTTTGCACTCATTGAAAGTCAAACTATCGAAAGTCAAACTATTGTAGAAGTACTCCCCTTTCCAAAGCAAAATTCCGAGGATGGATAGTTGCAGTTCTGTGCTACATAGAAGGATTTTCTGAAAAAAAAAAAGGCCGCAGCGTCGTTTATGGGTTGAGCAATGCGAAGATTCACGATTAGCAAACCAGAAGTCTCATGTCAAGGAATGGAAACAGTGGAGTATCGAAGGAAAGAATTTTTCATTACTTCGCAGGAGTAATCGAGTCCAATTCGAAGCTGCAGAATTCTGTTTCTAGTTTTCAACAAAGAATCCTGAACAAGGTACGAGGTCCTTCGCCTGGTCCAACATTAAACCGTGTGAGGGAAGAAACTCAACTCATGAAGATTGCCCAGCACTACCGAAATATCCTAGTGTTCACTCTTTTTACCAGATCCAGGTTGCACTGCCGGTGGTTAGGATAGGGTTTAGGGAGTGACTGCAGGTATATCAGGAATGGGTGCCTCAATGGTAAACCGATCCATATCAGTAGAGCTGCACAAATTCATTATTGGCTCAACTGCGACAGCTTGGCCTTCGCAGGAACAATGAATTTCAAAAAAAGAGCAATATTTTTTTCTGTAAAGGGAAGGGATAAGACCTCTCCACTCATCAACTAACATGGCATGGTCCCACTACTTTCTACAAAATCTTCACTCTAGACGTTGTCTAGATGTGGGGTTCTCCAACGATGTCTCACTGGTAATTTAAATAGGAGAAACCAATTATTCAAATGAGCTTGCTAGCATGGAGTTTCTGATGAATCATGCCGTCATCTTCCGGTTATCGTGAGAAACACTTCTATTGTCCTCCAAGTTCAATGCAGACAAAAGTCGTGGCCATGTCTCCGGGATACCACCAGCCACATCAAAATCGAGCAGCAGGCCTTGTCTACGATAAAAATCTTCAACAGGTTGACTCTGCAAATTACAAAAAAGCATGTCAGCAATGTCATACTCTATGCATACTCAGACTACATAGAGAAAGCTACCAATATTATCATACAAGACACCCAGTACTAAATAAGAACAATTCACGACAGGGTCAGCAGGCTTCTGTGGAGAAACCCAAAGATCAGCACCATCAACAGGGACATATATGGAGTTCGATGAGTACCTCAGCATAATAAACACGTAGCCTAGCTCGAACAATTTCCTCAGTATCGTCAGCTCGGATCGTCATCTTCGATGCACATGATGGGGGAGGCAGGAGGGGTGGCATGACGATACGAGGCACACTGTCATAACCATCGACGTCAATGGATGCAAGGTTAAAGTTGCCCCCACATTGACTGCAAATTCGCCTTCCCAGACACTTGGTCACCAATACGTCCTCACGTAATTTCAAGTTCACCACCAGGTCAATGTTGGCCACTTCATCCATGGTATCCTGTACAAATCAACCCGATCAATTAAGTGTGTAAACCACCGGACATGGACAACAGTGTATCCCCACAAAATCTGACCAAATTCCATACGAAACACCCGTCTGAAATAAAATAAAATAAAATAAGAAGCCAGAAAGTCCAATGTGAGAATCGTCAGAATGCATGCCATCCTCAACAAGCTTTCATCTCTCTCCTGAGTAATAACAAAGGAGGTAACCAAGTTTGAACTCACCGCCTGGTTCACTGTCCGAGGGAACCCGTCCAAAATGAAGCCTGATTCACCTCGAGAGACTCCACTTTCGAGGCGCTTCGTTAGAAGGTTGAAGATAATTTCGTCAGGGAGCAACTGTCCCGATCCCATTATTTTTTTCAACTGCAAGAACCACGAAACGAAGGTCAGAAGGATACGCAGATCACACACAACATGCCAAGCCGATTTCAAACAGAGGCATTCACCTGATCGGTTAGTACTACTAATTTCAAAGCTATCCCAATACCACCATCAAAGCAATCCGAGTAGACCACATATTCAAGCACCAAACTTGCACCATAGGCCTCAAAAGTAGAAAACAGAGTCTGTTGAATTCCAGTCCTATGCCCAAGTTCAAGTGCATGAAACAGGCACTACTCGAAAACTGCACCGAAATTCTAAATAATACCAAGCAACATAGTACCGACATTATCTTACACCGACACCGATCCCTACTGCATGACGAAGAGTAAGGGCCAAAAAACAAACCTGCTCTGCCATGGAGGTTTTCTGCAAGATTTCATGCCGAACCAAATCGCCCATCGCAATATGCGGCACCTCCAACAACTTCGCCAGCCGACTAGCGTAGGTCCCTTTCCCCACCCCAGGGCACCCCAGAAAAACCCACTGCACCCCGCGATCCTTCTCCTGCGAGTGCATCGCCTCCAGCGGCCGATTCGGCTCACGCCAAGCCTCCTCCTCCATGGAAACTCGCGCCGCGTATCCCATGGGACGTGCCCAGAACATCCGCACGCCCGGTGTACTCAACGTCGACGACACGGCTGTCCGCAGGCGGCTCAACGCCGCCGCCATCTCAAACACCGCCAAAATACGAAATACTCCCTCCTCCCCTCCTACAAATCTACTACTCACACGCTCTCCAGCCGAAACTGGAAAAAAAATTTAAAAATTAAAATGATCGCAACCCTAAGAGCACAAGAGAAGCGGGCAATGAAATGTGATGAGATTCAACGGTTGGAAAGAATGAGGAGCAATGGGAATGAATGCGAAACTAATAAGTTAGGGTTTAGTTGAGCGAGACGAAAGTAAAAGGACGGAAGCGTGCCGGGAACAGGTTGATGGCGATGGCGATATCGCGATGGGAGGTGCAAGCTTTTGGTTGCAACTTGGGACAGAAGCAGCTGCTGAAGCAGCCCGCGGCTTGGGGCAGGCTGGCTTAGCCTGGGCCGTCCAACCCGACCAGCTGGCAGCTGCGGAGTGGCGGTGAGTGGGTAGGGTGTTCACACTGGTCACTGGTGGGAGTGGGCTTTTGGGGGGAGTACGTTGGGGTCTTGGGGACGTCGAACTCGCCGCCAGCCGCCAGCCTACCGGATCGACGTGGCGGGACTAGGGCCGGTGTCAGGCTGTGTAAAAACGTGCACTCCTTCAGAGAGACGAGACTCCAATTTATTTTTAAAGACTCGGTTGGCATAAAAGAAAAGGCTGTTCATCTTGAGCCCACACAGCAGCCAATTTCTTTAGGGGTTTTCTTGGTGGTAGAGCGATTTGCACCTTGGAATGTCCAATAAGGTACGCACCCCCAAAATGCCACTTTTGGATATTGTGCCTAATTACTACTCACTCTATCCCAAAATGATCTTCGTGTTGGACAAAATGTTCCAGATTAAGGCTAAAAATAACATTTTAAAAATTTATTTTGTGTTGTAAATAAAGTTTGTTGCTTTCTTAGCGTCCTAGAAACTTTGAGTTTTGGAACCCTTTTTAAAGTGCAGTTTTGGAGTATTGAAAAGTGAAATAAAAAAACATTGACATTTTCAAAGAGCACCAATGGACACTTAACCATTCAATGTTTTGGACTATGTTTTCACCCACAATGCTCCAAAACTGCCATTTCTAATATAAGTAACAAATTTTTGAAAAAAAACATTTTTGGACACATGAAACCGTAGGATCTCGCAGTGCAATGGTTTGAGAAGATGTGGGAAAAAATCAGAGATTCCCACCATGTAGATTGCAAGGTATTAGCGTTTGAGGTGACAAAAATCTTTTGGGGGGACTTACAAAAAAACAAGGTAGTTGCAATTCACAAGGTCACATTTGTATGAAAAAAATGTCCAAAATGGTGGTGCTTCTTTGGATTCATTCTTCAAGATAAGTTGGTTGTATGCTTGAAAAATTTTAGATCATTTGAAATTGTACAACATAAAGGAAAAAAATAGTAAGTAGAAAGAAGTAGAGAATGATTCAAAATACTAAATTGTTAAGAAATTTATTATAGAATTGAAAAATGTTGATTCCAAACGTGTTAATAAAAAATCTAGATCTTTTTTTTTTTAATTTTCAAAAATATTAAAAATTCAATTTAATAAAGGACTTCATAGTTTATTTTAGAGTAGAGATTTCATAACTACCCGCAAACTCCCACTAACTAAAACTCTTCACAACTTTCATCTCATTAATCAAAATGGAATGATTCAAAGCTTTCCATGTATAAAGAAATCTAGATAACTAGTTTTAAATTTTTATTTCTTAAAAAAATAAATTTTAAAGAAGTTTTTTTTGTTACTTGGGTTGCTTGCCGAGCAATGAAAACTACGTATCATACTATAACTTTCAATCATGTAGTCAAAAGTTATGAAAATTGTTGGGCCGTAAAGCTACTCCTTGGGCACATGTTGGGTGAAAAATTTTAAGAAAAATAATAATAATTATGGTTATAGTGAGTTGTCCAAAATTGCTATGTTGCCCCCAAAACGCAATTTGGGCATTTAGGGGTTAATTGTTGATTGTGAGGTGTCATTTTGTAGGTAGTTAGTGTGGCTCAAGACCATGTGTGGACCTTTGTACCACCTCCCAGAGCTTCATCTCCTTCAATCGGGATGCAAAAAAATAAGAATAAACAATGTTGATTGACCATTTTATTCATTTCATTTGTCTTTTAATTTGTAATTATATGGATGGAAGGAGAACTATAATTGTTTGGAGTTGTTTTTCTCATCCGAGAGAGTAATCAAAAGCCAAATTTGACCAATTTCAACATCACAAAGTACAACAGGAAGATCATTTTGGGACAAAAAATTAAGACCAACAAAAATATCATTTTGAGACGTAGGTAGTATTATTCAATTGGTCAAATTTTCATATTTTCTTGTTGGCAAGTGAAACCAGGTTCCAACACACTATAGAATACAACATTTGGATATTGTATGCAAAAAGTTACAAAGGATGAAACATTAAATGAGTTCCATCCCCTAGGGAGGGCTATGAGTTTTGTAGGGTTCCTAGCCCTTGGAACTACATCACAACAGCTACTTGACGTGGCAATAAATTGATTGCCATGTCATATTATTATTATTATTATTATTTTCATCTTTACTTTCCTTGTAAGTTTTTTTTTAAATGTTTTTTTTTTAAATTTAAAAATAAATAAATTGATAGTAGCATTCTTTAACTGCCGGGAGAACAATGCCAAGAATGGGCTTCAAAGGCCCTCCTAGCCCCCCAAATGTCATCTAATGGTTAATTTTTGGTATAGGTTCTAAAACTATTTCTTCCACATAAATATATATTGATTTAGGAGATGTACCCAAAGTGATGGTGGCGGTTTTAGGGGTGCCTACCTTATGTAAGTATGCAAGTAAGGAAGAAATGGATAGAATCATTCACATGTGCATGTTCCTACAAAATTATTTACTCGTAATAGCTTTCATCCAAATATTGGCAAATCTAGTATTTTTTGAGAGAGTTTCAGCAACTTCATTCAATTTTTCAAACATTTTTCTTGGTGTTGAAGGAGCCAATGCCAAAATCGAGTAAGATTGTGGCAAAAATTTGCCAAGAAAAATTTGGCTACTACAGAGTACCCCGAGATGTAAAAGCATCTTTAGTTTAATTAGTATATTGACCTTTCAAATTATTTTCTAGATTTTGATTGGTATATAATTAGAATTCAAAATTACTATCATCAAAAGCGCATTCAAAAGAAAAGTCATCTTTGATTAGGTACAAAAAAAAATCAAATTTAGACATTCGACAATAAAAATAATTAGCTTCAAAAGCTAGCTAAAAGATACAAATTATAGAAATCTTGACAAATTAAATTTACCAAAGCACATTGTATGCCAAATTGCACAAAAAGGTGTTAGACTTCCTTTAAAATTGAATGATTGACAAAATTTTGCTTCAATAAGTATGATTTGTCAAGACCTCTATAATTTGTGTTTTTAGCTAGCTTTTGGAGAAGTTTATTATCATTGTCAAATGTCTAAATTTGAGCTTTTTTTGTACCTTCTCAAATTGCTTTTGATGTACTTCCAATGATAAAAATTTCAAATTCTAATTATATAAAAGTCAAAAGTTAGAAATACATTTGGAGGGTCAATATATTGGTTGGATGGAGGATGCTCTGAAGTGAGTGACAATTAGACTACATACCTTTAGAAAGGAGATGAAAGTTCATTTACACATATTCATAAGCAAATCAGGTGACTAGGCCAACAATCCTTGTTATTCATTTTTCATTTTTACATAAGATCCCTACAACTATAATTGTCACCAACTACAATTGTTATTAAAGAAAAATTGTTCTTCTGTAGTCTTATTGGCAACTAAAAGGAGGTTCCAATGCTCTTTAGCATGCATTATTTGGCTATTATATCAATAAGTTACAAATTTTCAAAGTCTTGTATGAAAGTTAACAAATAAACAAAACCAGACTTTTATAGACTCTGATATTTTGATTGTGTACATCTTTCGTAATTAGTATTTAGTTTTTTGTGATGCTTTTTGGTTCAAATGTAGGTGTTGCCTTTTGGATAGTGTTTACTTTGGGTGTACATACATATTCATGAGTCAAGCTACTCTATAGAAGTATTTCTCAACTTCAATTTGTCTAGCACGGGCATGTGGTGTGATAATATTGCATGCAACAAAATATTCTTCAAAAAGACATTTTTAAAGACCCCTATAAGGCATTTCATGGGTTTACTTCACCTGTAAATTGTCTAAATGCTTCACTGAGAAGTTGGCCTCTCTAGGGTTAAATTTTTATTTACTAAAATATTTTAGCCATTGACTAATATATATATATATATATATATATATATATATATATATATATATATATATATATATATATAGTTGTGTGTGTATGTGTATAACTCCTCCTTAAATGTCCATTCAAATTTTACATGACTCAAATTTTAGGAAGTCTCTTTTAATTCTACAAGGATGCTGAGGCCAAAAAGTGGTTGATGGATGACTTTCAAGATTACTAAAGAAATGAGGAATAGCACCTATTGGTCCAAAAATCAAATCATTTTGGGCAAAGTACCTTGGTGATAGTTCTTGTCCTTTCAAAGTTATCTCACAAGAAATCAATGCCTCACATGGATAAATCTCCTATGAGCATCCTTGTGAATTGAAGAACAATAATTGACAACCCTAAAAATTAATGTTACTTACAAAATTAGTACTACCAATTTTTCTTTAAAGTACAATAATATTTCAACCAACATTAATTTGTCTATTTTACAAATAGAATTATTTTTGTAACTTAGAGTCGCATGCACTAATAAGGAAATGAATGTATTTGTATAAAACAATTATATTTGTGAGCAATATATAATCCACATAAAAGAATTTTATTGAACATGACAACAATAGTGGGTTGGCACACCTTCTTCTCTCCATCTTCAATCTTTACAGAATGAAGAAGTGATATTATCTCTGCCTTGAATTATGGAAGAACCATTCTCTGAAAATTGAAAAGTTCTTTTCTTTTTTCTAGGGAGGTGAAGAATGGGTGTGAAGATTGAGAAGTTGTGGAGAAGATTAGCCCTTGAAGGACAATGAGGCCAAAAAGTGTTTGATGGATGACTTCATTATTCATTACAAAAAAACAAAGAATAATGCACCTATTGGTTCAATAATCAAAGCGTTTTGGTGATTACTGTGGTCACGGGGGCTGCATTCTTTAACCCTTAACGGACGGGTCAATGCCCGTAGAAATCATCCCTTTGGGTAATGTGTAAATCATTGGCTTGGAAAAATTGATGCAAAAGCATTCACTGGAAGTCAAACTATTATAGAAGACCTCCCCTTTTCACAACAAAATTCCAAAGATGAATAGTGCACTTTTGTTCTACATAGAAGGATTCTATCATTCATCGGACAAAAATTGGCTATAGCGTTTTTTAAAGATTAAGGGCTAAACAAGTCATGCCCATTCTCATTCTTCACATGGTGAAAATGAGTGTCCCATCTTATTCATGGTGAAGGATTCCTATTGTTTTTTCTTTTCATTCTATCCATTCATTAAGTTTGTTTGTTTGTTTGTTTGTTACATTGAGATCTCTCAGACTGTGTGTCCCTTGTTGCATTTTTGGTACTGTCGGAAAGCTCTCAACAAGGAAAGGTACATGGGCTTTGTTTTGTGGTGTTTGGACCTACAATGTGGAAGTTATTGAATTTCAAAGTTTTTATAAACAAAAAATTAAAAAATTACCTTTACTTTGGCAATTACTATGGCAAAGGCAGAGGATACACTAAGGTAGGAGGTCCATAAAGTGACCATTGAAGGGCTGGACTTGAATTTTGGGGAGGTGAAACTTCTTGAAATATTTTTCAGTAAATTTTTCTTGAAAGAGAAATGGAATTGACATCTAACCCAAGTTGTTTCATATTTTTTTGGAGCTTTGTGGAATTAGTTATGAAATTTTAAAGTTGAACTAGCATAGGGCTCCAAAACCGCCCACGTATAAAATGTACATTGTTTGTACATTAGTAAAACCTATGAAAAAACAGCATGTACAAATCATGTACATTTTATGGGTGGGTGGTTCTAAATGCCTGAATGCAATTCCAACCTCCTACCTTAGTAAGGTAGTATGCTCTAAAAGCGCCCATCTTCTTCGAACCGCCCCTATTTTCAGGTGGATCTCGAATGGAGATGGAGTGATCCTTAAATAGACCACTGTAGCAATTGAATGCATTGAGGAAAAATTATTTTTCTATTGCAAAAGCCAATCATTGTCTTTAATTTCCACACATCTCTTTACAAGTTGCAAGTGGACAGATTTTGGAAGATCTATGTTCTCAAATAGGCGCCTATGCCCCGAATTCTTGAAAATTTACAAGTAATTCAAAAATGCTTGGAAAATTTACAAAACCACTTGTGTTAGGTTCTAGGTCTATTTTTTTTTCTCTGAAAAATGATCTTAAAAATATTTCTGTCCACAGAAGCCTATAAAAAAAAGTGGAACAGCCCTTAAATGGTCGCTTTAGGAGCGTATTCACCTTTCCCCATTGAAGTTTCATTCACAGAGAGGGTGTGACACCAACCCCTATTATTATTACTAGTTTAAACAAATCTCAGATGCAGTAAAAAATGCAGTACAGTGCTGCCAATGGCCATACAGCTGACCAATGTTGAACCTTCGGGGAGTCCATTTTTTTATTACTTTAGTGGAGGAGTAATGGCCACATCCCAACCCGTCAATTGAGTGCATTTGGTGCAATTGGCTGAAACATGAACCATGATCACAAAGCACCCCTGGCCAAACCCACGTGAAGCATGAAAAAGGTGGTCCAGTTAACCCCTTTAGAATGTTGGCAAATGGCATACATGAGCAACTTTCAGCATATTTTCATGAAAGTGATATACAGCTACTAGGGGTAGTCACAGCCCCTCCGAGGATTGTCCGCTTCTCGGAGATTGGACGCGTGGTTTTGTGTGACTGGCCTCCTTTTGTTCGGGGATCGCTCAACCTTGGAGGTTCACGCTGTGCCGTTCTTCTCCTCCGCAAGTGAAGAAAGGAGCTGCAAACGGCATTTTCTCCGACAAAATTTTACCTTCTGCTCCGTGATTGGTTTGTCGTGGTTGTCGTGGTGCTGTGCAAGTGAACCTTCTTGGAGATTTCATTTTTGCTGCAAAAGGGGTGTCACAGCCCCTCCACAAAACCGGGCTCCCCATTGGCTCTCCATTTCATGCGGCTGAAGAAATTTCTCAGAGAAAATCTCAACCTCAGAGGGGTTGTGACTACCCCTACTGTTTAGTAACATTGGACTATGTTTGTTTGAGGTAGGATTTTTACACAACAACTGCTTGCAAGTGTGGTACACAATTTTGCAATTGAAAGTGGTTTTGATAAAAAAAAAATAATCAACTGCTAAAATTCTTGATTAGAGTTGGGTGTTTGGTGCTCTTTATATAGAGACTATATTAAGGTAGGCACCCCCCAAATGGCACCTGACCTTAAAGTGCCATCTACAGGTTGTGTACATTTCCAAAATCAGTTATGTACCTATTTGAATGGAGCGCTTTCAGAAACAAATTTTGACCCTTAATAACTTTTGCATACGATGTCCAAATGCCACGTTCTCTGGTGCGTTGGAACCTCCTTTCACTTGCCAACAAGAATATATGAAAATTTGACCAATCTAGTAGTAGTAACTAGGTTCAGTAGCAAAAAGTGGCGGGTTTGGGTGTATCCACTTTATATGAAGCTGGAGAAAAATGAAAAGTGAACATGAGAATTACCGTTGGACAACCTTGCACACTTGCTTTGGCAACTTTGCACTGGTTGCAAGTCAAGTGTACACTGGAAGAAGTGGCATCCAAGAAAAATGGGGCTCCGAATTTGGTAGGTTGATAATAGCATGTCGGCCACATGGTCCATTGCACCTGCGGGGCTTTATCCCTTTTGTTTGTAGGTTAAATATATTTTTGTATTTGTGTGGTCTGTCAGTGGTTTTGATGAGTCCTACTAGGCTACTTCTAGGTGTTAGTCTTGTAAGGTAGGAGGTCCATGAATTGCCCACCTAAGAGATGAAAATGAATTTGGGGAAGGTCGAGGGGAAGGTGAATCTTCTTGAAATTTTTTTTAGTAAATTTCCTTTAAAGACAAATTGAATTGGCATGTAATCCAAGTCGTTTCATACTTTTTGAAGCTTTGAAGCTTACTTATGAATTGTAGAAGTTCAAATGGGATAAAGCTCAAAACTCACCCACTTCTCAAATGTACATTACTGAAGAGCTTGAGCGCTTTTAGAACCTCTTACCTTATTTTGCCCTTTGCAATGGAATTTCATTCTACTTGTTTCTAAAAACAAAATAAAACGTGGTTCTAATGACTACAACAATATCTTACTTACCAAAGGACTTCACAAGTGAGAATTTCAAAATGTTTATGAGAATTAGATGCTAACTCATTTTGAAATGGAGAATCTATGAGGACATCAATTTATTAGCACATTTTAAAGTTGCATCCAATCTTTTGTGAATTTTTTTAGCAATTTCAAGGCTTGAAACAAAAAACAAAAAATAAAAAATGTGCTTGTTACAAATATAAGAAAAGAATGTAGACCCAACTTGTTACGAAAAAATGAAAGATTTCTAAACCTAGCATGTTACAAAAATACAAAGGAATCAAAGACATTGACTTGTTCCAAAAAAAATTAAATCTTATTTGCTAATTGATATATAATGTTGTGGTTCACATTTCTTTCCGATAGCATGGTTGATTCCATTTCCATTGGAGATGACACCATTGAAGAAAAAAACACAACGTTTAACAGAATCCTATATGCTAATTGACATGTAATATTGTAGTTCATATTTTTTCTTGATGGCATGGTTGATTCTATTTCTAGTGGAAACAATGGTATCCTTCAAGAGAAAATGCAGAACACAACATTCAAGAGAATCCAATTGTAAGATATGGGTAGAGAGGTTGTTTTTATAATAAAATCCATTATCCGTCATGAGTCCTCAAAAGGTGTGGGACAATTTGAAAACGAGAGCTTAACCACTTATTGTTAAGACAAAAGAATTGTATTCAATGTAGAGCTTCAAACCTCAATTTGGCATAGTAGAATAATTTTTTTCAAAAAACTTCGAAATAAGAAAAGTTGGGAAATCAAGTTAACTTCCATTTCTTAAAATCTGTTTGTGAGTTTTATCTTACAATCAAAAGTTATGGACAAAATTCAAAGAGAATGTTTGAAAATGTAAAAACAAATGTCCCTTCCAACCCCTCTCTTCATTTTGTCCAAAACATTTTATTGAAATCTTTAAATCTCAAACAAATTTTTGGAAATGAAAGATAGCATGATCTACCAACTTTTTTAGTTCAAAGTTCTTTGAAAAAAATTATTCTACCATACCAAAATGAGGTCTGGCATTCTTCATTGAACATAATTCCTACTTTTTTTACTTAATCCTTAAAGGACCAAGCTGTGTTTTTTGGCAACATAGAAATTTTGGGCAGGTACGTGTGACTAGAGACTTCTACATATTTGACCCAATTTTTAATAGAAGGTGTGGTGATGAATATCTTTCATGTATACTAAATTTCAGGACATTTGGAAATATGAGTAAAAAGTTATGGCCTAATATGTGGTTTGTTTCTCAACTCGGGCAGCCCGGGCAAATCTGAAAAAATCATCTTTTTCAAAAACAAAAATTTGAATTTTATTTTTTAGATTTATATATACATAGAAAGCTTTGAATCATTCTATTTTGATCAATGAGTCAAAAATTATGAGGGTTTTAAGTTTGCAAGAAGATATGGATTCTCTACTCTAAATAAACTTTGAAGTCCTTTATTTTACTCCATTTTCAATATTTTTGAAAAAAAATCAAAAAATAGGATGAAGATTCTTTATTACAACATTGCAACCACTGGGATTGACATTTTTCAATTCTATAAATATATTGTTGACAAATTTGTATTTTGAATCATTCTCTACATCTTTCTATTTACTATTTTTTGCCCCTATATGTTGTACAACTCCAAATAATCTGAAAATTTTCAAGCATGTAGCCAACTTGCCTTGAAGAAAGAATACAAAGAAGCACCACTATTTTGGACATTTTTTCAAACAAATGTGACCTTGTGAAGTGTAGCTGCCCGTTTTTTTGAAAGGACCCAAAAAAAGATTTTTGTCATTTCAAACGCTAATATCTTGCAATCTACATGGTGGAATTTCTGAAAAATTTTCCACATCTTCTCAATCTAGCATACTACAAAATCCTACAGTTAAATGTGTCTAAAATTATATTTTTCAAAAATTTCAGTACTTACACCAAAAATGGCAATTTTCAAACGTTTTTGGTGATAACATAGTCAAAGAACTTTAGGGATTAACTAAGTATGAGCGGTTTAGCTCTTGCTTATCCTAATTTACATATCCTATGTGGATTGTTTTACCTCCTATAACCCCACTTGTATAAAAAGTTTGTCTCCTCACTTTGATATACTTACAAATGGCTTTCAAATGTATGTGAAGTGATTGTCAAGTATATATTAGTTTTCATGGTTTCAATGTTAGAATTTTTTGAAAAGTGATAAGGTAAAACAATCCATTGTGGTAAGGTGATCCATAGTGGACATCTAGGGAATGGCCCCATTATGGATTTTTCAATTTGTGAGATTTTGGCTTCGATACATGTCTTATATGACAATAATGGAGTGATTAGTGACTTCAATAGGAACTTCCAATTTTTTTGTGAAAACTCATTGTAAGAATTTCTAGGCCTTCCATGTTAGAAAATACTATGACTGCTTAAGGTGAGCAAAATGAGCATGATGGATTTAGATTTTGTTGGTTCTAAGGTGTTCTACAGACTCTTTTGGGCCATGCTGAATTGCACACTTCAAAAATTTATAGTAAATTCATACTTTGTCAAAAAAACATAATTTCAATTGTTCTCATTGTTTCTCACACTTGCACCACCGTGGAAAAAAATTGGAAAATTTCAGCAACCACATGATGCCAAACCCCTAATTCTTACTACAATGGGCTATTTTACCTTATTTTTAAGTATGCAAGTAGATTGAAGCCAATCTAAGACAAACCAATTGTCAGCACACACACTATACAACTTATTAGTAGAGCACATAGGGTAATTTCTTTTTGACCTCTCTTGCTGGTAGCCAAACATTAATGTGTATTATTCAAGTTGAATATGCCTAATACAAAGCCTTCTACATGATAGAACTTGTATGCACTGTGAATACATAGAACACGCACTTTACTGAGGCATAGTTTCTATCCTTTAATTTTTAAAATTTTCTTTAATCTCATAATTTGCTCCACAACCATGTCCATGTATTTGTAATTTCATGTTTTACCCAATACATGAGGAATCAACACAAAAACATGAAATACAAGAAATCGAGGCCTAGACATGGTCTCCACATCCTAAAGAGGATAAATTAATTTCCTGCAAGACCACATGAGTTGGGCTCTTCCAATGGAATTAAAATTAGTACACCACATCTCCAGGGGGTCATCAAAAAGGACATTTACATGACACTAAATCATAGTGAAATAAATTAGATTCAAGTTGCTCTTTACTAATTTTACATGATATGAATCAATTAACTACTATTACTGTACACTGCCCTCTAGAAAGTAAGGTAACCCTTGTGACTACAGTATATTGCATGGTGATCTTTGCACAATTATGTACAATATTTACTTAGAATTGGATGTTCTAATGTAGACAAGCCTATTACCACCCCTACTTGGAATCTTAATATCTTGGGGCCAATTCCAAGATGGGGACATAATTTTTTTTTAGAGGTGTGTGCTTGTTTCACAGATCAAATCCAAGTAGAATTGTAATTTTATGATAAAAAATATAATATTGGTAAATTTTTGAAGAGGTCTACATTGCAATTACAAAACCGCCTGTACACTAGAGTCATAATATCCTATTAACAATCCATAATTACCTTTCCATGTATCTACTAGCACTTAAGCCCTAAACATCCATAGACTTTTCTAGAATTGACGATTTGAGAAAAATCATTATAAAATACTCTTTGAAAGAATATTTTGGACTTGATGAACAAATAAAAGATAGAGATTTTGAATTTTAGATTCCATCTATACAATTAGATTCATTAATGCTATCACCAATATTTTCTATAAATTTTGAAAGAAAGAGTTCAAAATTCTTTTGAAATTCAAATACACGTAAAATATTGTCATTTTTGAGTAAAATTGATTGGAATGAATTTGAAATGAGGTTCTCTTGATATGGTGATTTTTTGAAAATTTTCTATTCTTTACATCTATGACCTCAATTTTGCAAATTCAGTTTTAAACTAGAATCATTGCAATTTTGGCTTGGTCAACCACTTGACATACTTCCACATTTGTAATTTTAAGAAAAAAATGTACTGTAGTAACACCAAATCCAACAATTAGATAAGAAAACAACTTAATAAAGTATCTTTACAAATTAGGATGACTTTCATCCAAGTAATAATGAAAGAGAAAAGTGATTTTCAATTTGTTTATCGTCCAGAAATTGGATGTTGGAGCGCTTCAAGGTTAAGTATCCACCACTAAAGAATTGACACATTATCCTTATTGACATTATTTAATGCCCTAGTTTTGTTAGAATTTTGAATGGATTTCAATATTTACGAGAGAGATTTGGATGTTTTTTTCAATGGTTTAGGGGCCAAAAGTAGGGAATGGAATTGGACAAAAGACGTGATTGGGCTGGTCTACCTTATATGTCAAAAACTTTTTAGATATGCAAAAAATGGATCCATGATCTAGCTCATTATTTGTACAAAAACTTTATAGAGGTTATTTTCATTTCTAAAGGGCATTGTACAATACAAGGATGCAATAATTTTCATCAACCTAGAAACCAACCATGTGTGAGTCATGGGTTGATGCATTGGTTTTGGAGTTGTATTCAGAGAGTTGCATGCGCCTCCACATGAACAAATCATGAGTCTTGCGGTTATTTTTTTGGATAAGCTAAGCAACCTAATTGTTAAGGCAACCTAATCTCACTATTATGTGCATATAAAACACCTATATTTTAACCCTAGACACTAAAAGAAAATGAGGGGGTTTGCAAGTTGCAACTATACTATGCAACTAGTTTTTCAGTTGCATAGAGCACTTGTGATTGGTTTGTGACTAGTGATAATTTGAAGACTTGTAGTGGCAATGGACACCCTAAAATCTAGGAAAAAGTTGTAGCAATTGCAAAAATCATGTCTCATGTATGACTCATTAGCGACTTATTTGCGACTTGTAGATTTATAGATTTTAAAATATTAATGATTTGTAGATTTCAAAACTATATTCTTTTAGATTTGTGAATTTCAAATCTATTTTTTTCTAGATTTCAAAATTTCAGATCTACTGTCTTCTTAGTTTAAAAAAATTCAAATACTAGTATTTAACAAATTTCATTTGTTTAGGATACCTTAAAATTTCATAGATTTTAAAAAAATTTGGATTTTAAATATTTTTTGATTTCCATAGATTGTAGAAATCTATACACTATAGAAATCTACAAATTATAAAAGTCTATAAATTGTAGAAGTCTTGGAATTCTATCAAGAAAATTCATTGCATAAACTTACAACAAATGACAACAACTACAATTCTACAACAACTTACAAGTTTTATATGTTGAACTTAATGTTACTCTTTACAATTGATATGGGACAATTCGGATATAAGACAAATGGAAATGAAGTTTGGAAGCAACTAGGAAACAACTAGAAATTGACTAAGAAACAATTAGTGTACGACTTAAGAGCAAGTATGAAACGACTAACTTCACTACTAGAAAACTCAGTATTTTTGTTGATTTGGTCGCGTTCATTTGGTTCACTTTTCTATAGATTTCTATCCAAATCAACAAATTACTCCCCAAATCAATAGAAAAGTGAATCAAATCTATGCAACCAAATCAACAGAAAAGCTAAATTTTCTAGTACTGTAAAAAACAACTAGTGTACGACTAGAAAGCGACTAGGAAACAACTATGGTCATTTGACAGCTGCAATCTTTTCTTAGTTGTTTCGTAGTTGTTTTTTCAATTATAGATTGATTGCTTGCCACTAAAACAATGTTTCAATGTTGTAAAATAACAACATAAAAAAATTACATTAGATTTGGTGCATATAAAGAGGATTATAGTCGCAAGATAGTTGTACAGGACACTAGTTGCATAGTAGTTGATTGTGCCGGACACGTTTTTCTTGTAGTGAGAACGCCAAGCTAGTCACCAATGTGGAGATCATCTTTTTTGATACCAAGTCAATCATTTGCTTAAAAACCACCAAGTGCACTTGTTAGAGGTCAAACTATTTGATGCAAGACCTTTCATTTTCATACAAAATTCCAAAGATGAACATTTGCACTTCTATCTTACATAGAAGGATTCTCTGTCATCCATTACATAGTTTTAGGCCTGGGTAGGTACTTCACTTGAGACTTTATAATCTATACACATGTGTGTTGAATTTTTTTTATTATAGGGGCTATCACTTAGCTTTTATTTCACAATAGATATATCTCTCTATTTTTTTCCTACTTCAATTTTTTGTTGACTGTCCCTTGTGGTAGTTAAACCTAAAATCTATAGCATCTAAACTTGTCCCTGTTGTAATTCAAAAAAATAATATGTCATTCAAGGTTTAGGAGTACAATATGTACACTCTAACTACTATTGAATGCAAACCACACATATGCAAACATCATATATGTATAGTAGGAGAAAAAAAAACGGGCTTTCAAATCATTGCATCAATACAGGTTTAAACCCAAAACTTACAAAAAAAATGCTCACTTTGGACTTTTAAGCAAATTTCAACCAAAGGCGATTCTTAGAATGCACAAAATCCAAAAATGATCATCTATGATTTTGTCAATGTAATGCATTTTTAAGATGAATAGTAACATTTGCCAAAGCTGCAAAGCAATGACAAAGAAAAATTATGTTATGACGAGATAATATTTGGTAGGACAACATTGGTTATTGCTCAATTTTCATCCCCAATACACCAATGTGGGCTTCAAATCAAACCATTAGAGATTTTCTAAAGGAACTACGCCTGATGGGTGATCCATATCTAAAACTAATGCTACCGATTCTTGTTTGAAATGTATGACTTCTTTTTCAAGAGAACTTAGCGCGGATGTGGGCTACATCTATTTTTAGCACATATCTATATAACTATATCTATCTATAGCTATATCTATATCTTGTCAAAATATTTCAAACTTATAATATATACTATGAGTTTGAAAAATTCAAAAAATTGCATATTAGAAGGATTTAGAGTCTCTTTTGAAATTCTAACAAGATCCAACAAAAAGTCAGGATATTTTATAATAGCAACAATTGCTTATTCAAATGCATTATGACACAATTAGATGCCACCACCTTAATCATCCTAGCATATGCTAAATGAACACTCTCAAATTCTGAATTATTTTTTATACATCACCAACACTTGGTTTTTTTCCATTATAGATACACATTTTGCAAAAAATAAATAAATTTATGATTGAACTTATACAAAGAAGATCACTTCAACTTCATGAACTTTCTTTAATTTCTAACAAAAATAACATCAAATCCCTTTTGAAAGTGAAAATAGACTTCACTCTCACTAAAGAATTTCTAGTGCATTTGTGATCCATTTTTCTTCATATTGAATTTGTTGGATGCGGCTCAAATGAAGTAGTATTGAAAGACGAGTCGCTCTTATTTTGTCCCACTTCTCTTGGTTGAAACTCCTTGAAAACTTCATTGTACTTGATTGCAAATATGGGAAAATACTATTGTTTCGAAGAAAAGAATATCTTGTCACTTGGGATGTTGCCTTCATTTTGCTTGATTGTGTTGGGATATCTTTGGGACGAGTGTGTACATAATTTCTTATCCATTTGTCTTCTTGTCGTATTTGTTCTACACGACCCAAATGAAGCATTTTTGAAGGATGGAAAATTTTTACTTCATCACTATTGTGTTGGTTGAAATTCCTTCTTGAAAAATCCATTGTATTAGATTGCAAATTTTGAAGTAAATATTATTGTAATATTTTTGCAAAGAAATATATTTGTAATAAAAATGTATACTAACAACCATTCTATTTATAGGTGTTTTAAAATGTAACAAAAGGTTTCAAAATAAAGTAAAAGGGTTGTAAAGTAAAATAAGAGGTTATAAAATAAAGTAAACTGGGGTTGTAAAGTAAAATAAGAGGTTATAAAATAAAGTAAAAGGTTATAAAACAAAGTATCTTGTTATACATCAGAATACATTGTTATCATTATAATGTATTATAATGTTATGGAAAAAAACTTAAGTAATGTCTTGGAAAAATAAATAAAAGCAAATGCTTTACTATAAATTATATATTTTTTTTTTTAGAAAAATAAAACTGTTTTGTTGACTAAGGATCACTACATGGTTTTATTTATACTACTAAAAGTCTTCTACATACTAGAATCACACTATTGATCTCATATATTGACAAAATATCCTTTCCATATTTGTTTATTTTTATATGGTTATAAAGGCAAAATTAAAATGTTGTTTGTATGTATTTTTTTCTTTAACTTTATGTCAAACTAGTTTATTTGCAAGTTGAGTTCAATAGTTTAAGTCTTAAGAAAATATAATTTGGATCTCTCTTGCATTTATTTAACATTTTACTTTTACTTTTATTTTGTTCATAGTTCTATATATTGAAGCACTTTCTAATACTTCTACTTTGATTTGTAGCATTAAATGAGATTCAACTACTCAACAAGGCAACGAGTTCCCCCAAGCTCCCGGACTGTGGCCTGTGGGAACTCGACCACAACAACAATTTGATGTGGATGAACTATTGTCACAATAAATAATAAAAATTAGAAAAATATTATTTAGTTTTTTTAATGAATTTTTTAATTAAAAATATATATTGTTCTTTATTCTGGCTGGTTTTCAACATGGAGAATGGGCCTCAAACGGCCCTCTAGTGCCCCCCCAAAAAACATGTAATGGATGCCTACCAAGCCATCTAAAAACACTCAATCAAATGTATAGTTTTTATTTCACATGCATAACATTAGGGTGATCTTTAAGGAGTATAAATGTGATAGCCACCACACCCTTACTATGAATTTCGTAATTCCATATAAATTGCCCTTTATAATTTTATGAATATTTTGTAGATGCAAGAGTAAGAAATACAAACACAAAATAAATTTTATAAACATATAATTCTAACAATCATATTATACTGAAGGTGTAATAAGCCAAAGTCTTTAATTACACAAAATTTGAAATAAAAAATGAAATAATTTATGAATGAAGATTAAATGTTTTTTTGATAATTATTTAATATAATATAAACCTCCAAAATCATGCAAAGCAAATTTCAGAATGGCTCAAATTGCAACTTGTGTTATTATACAAAAATCAATAAGACACTTTGAAGCAATATGCCATATTTAACTACTTTTGGACTTTTAAGGGAATTTTGGACTTTGTCCATTGGGAGATCTCCCGATGTCATAGATATCTAAAATCTGAACCTGTTGCACATTTTTCAAACCACTTAGTCCAAAATCTATATCATTTCTAGATTCATAAAATCTATAGAAGTCAAAGTCTACAATTGTCTTAGATGTCCCTTTACCAATTTTGGACTTTGCAAAGTCCAAAAGTAGTTAAATATGGCATCAATTCATTAAATCTTAAAATTGTAAGGCCATTTTTTTCCTTCTCCAAACCACTCAAAACCATGACTTTCAACGCAAACAATAAGAATTTTAAGCATTTTTTATCTTTTTTAATATTCAACCATAGGATATTATCATCTTTCACTAGACTAAGGTAGGGCTCTGTAAAAGCAACATGTCTCTAAAACCGACCTCTAATATAGAGGTACATCTTACTTTCTTCAGTGTACCAACGTTGGACATTTCAGGAGGGGGTCGTTTATAGAAAACATTGTGTTTCAACTTCAAAAATTTGTAACTAATTCCACGAAGGTCCAAAAAATATAAAATGACTTGGATTAGATGCCAATTCCATTTTTCTTCCTAGTAAAATTTACTAAAAATTGTTTCAAGGAGTTTAGCTTCCCTGAAAATGTAATCAACTCTTAAAGGGTTGCTTTAACAGACCCCTACCTTAATATGAAAATGTCTAGAAGAAATTTCAGAAACTTTGATTGTATCAATCGTAAGATATAAGGGTTTAAGTTTAAAATTTAAAAAAAAAAAGTTTTTTTGCTCTTAAGCTGATTATATTACGAGGCTCTGAATCCTCTTAACTTAAATTTTTTTTTGGTATTATAGATTATTAATTTAAATTAAATTGACAATCTGTAATACAAAAAAAAACTAAGCTGACAAAAAAAATTCAAAAAAAATTATTTTGACTTTTTGTAATTTTTTGGGGGCTGCCCGCCAATCTCCATTTCTTGCTCATTGTGCCATAACTTTTTCATCCGGCATTTGATTGAAACAAAAATTATATATCCACAAAGCTCTTGCAAAGCTACACAACCTCAAAAAATCTCAAAAAAATCCACTTTAAATTGCGACAATAGGAACCTACCCGGACCCAAATTGTCCTCCGAGGGGACAAATGGAGCTTTAGAGGTTAAACCATATGCATCGAGTTTGCTTTTTTAAATTGTTAAAATTAAATTCATAAGTGAATTTAATACATTCTATTTTGAAATATTCTAAGATTGCTCGTAGAATAAAGAATCTTCATAACTTTCACATTACTTATCCAAATGGAATGATTCAAATGTTTTCAAATAGACAAAAACATAAATCTCAAGTAATAAATATTTAAAAAAATATTACAAGTTTTTTGGGATTTTTTGCTCTCCACCTCGCTTACTTTGGGCTTAGTATAGCATAGATTTTGCTTTCAAGCATCAATAGGACTAAAGATTATATTCCTAGAAAAATAATTAATTTTTCTATTTTGGAAAAAAAATTAAAAAATTCTTGCCAAAAATTGAGGTCATAACTACTTGTCCAAAGTTCAAAAAGTCCTTCATGGAGACTTTGGAACCCTAGGTTTTGAAATCCCCTAAATGCAATGCATTTCAAAACAATATTTTTCAAATCATGTCAAATCTATTATAAAAGTGATAGCCAGGGTAGTGTGCATACCTCAACACATGGTCATGCTTGTTCTACTTGGAATTCTCAACGAGGCTTTTGATCTTGTTAATAAAGAAAAAATCACCTTTTGGTTCATAAAAAGATACTTTTATATCATACACATCAAGAATAAGAGAATCAATCATTCATTTCCTCTTCATTAGATGATAGTTCACTCTTATAAATAATATCATAGTTTAAAATGCAAAACCTAAATTTAGACAAATGAATGATCTAAAATCTCAAGAGCAATGACAAAAGCCATATATAGTAAAAACATGAGAGTTTAGAAGAGCCTCGAGTCAACTTTTGGTATATCTGCAAGATATTATGTAATTTATACTATCTATTTCATAATTTATTTGTATAATATCCAAAAAATGCATACTAAAATGTGTTGGAGTCTCGGTTGGAGTCTCTTATACTTGCTAACAAGACTTAATAAAAATAAATTTATATTTACTAATTACTAATTACTACTAGAATGTACAATCAATTGTTTTATTGTTGAGTATGAATGTACTTACCTTATTTTTGTGTAGTGTGCATTTGCAAGACAAGATGATTGAATTAATGTTGCTAGAACGGAAGTATATCAAAGTTAAATTAACAAACATAAAAATAAAACCATCCAACCTTGCAACCAACTAAGGTTGTATCTTTTGGATAGATGCCTATCCAAATGAAATTACATTGAGCAATTTATATCCCCCTCCCTAAATCCAAGATTTACTTTGAGAGTTAGTAATGAGGTTATTACACCTAATTATAATTTGTTTTTAAATTTATTGATCCCTATAAATTATTGTCAAAATTGTAAGAGTCGGTGTCAAAAATAAATAAATTGTAAGAGTCTTTGATTGATCCTATATAAGTGTATAGGATCAATCAAGGAGTCAATTTTAGATAAATATACTTTTAGCACTTTCAAAATTTGTAGTATCTTTTTAGTGTTTAAGAAACGCATTTGAAAAAAATGTAGGATCCCCTTTTGACTATCTATAAAATCCAACTTAATAAAATTATAATTCAATAGTAGGACCCATATTCAAACCTTTGTTTGAACAACTTCAAATGTTGGTAACTTTACCCTTAACCCCAAAGTGACATTCAATTTATAGGGTTCAAAAACATCATTGCTTTTGAAGCTTTATAGATCTAAATGTCTTCAAGTTATACAAATGTCAACCGTACAATCTTGTAGTGTATATGTTGTAGATGACTTGTACAAAATTTGAAGTCAATTGGCCACATAGATTGCAAGATCATAATGTTTTAGTGTTGAAAATGGATGCTAAAATATTCCCAAAAACACATTTGGAGGTGAAATTTGATTTCTAAACCTACTCAAATGAAAAAACTTTACACTACAAAATGATTCAAAACTAGTATACAAACACATTGGTGGAAAAAAAATTCATTCAATTGACTCATTGTGTCTACAAAACGGCTTTGAAATGTCAAAAATCATCAAGAAAAATTGCAAAAAATAGATCTAAAGTTGAACCTCCTTCTACTAGAATGCTTCTTTGTCACTCATTAATTCTTGGATTAACATGAAATTTTAGCCACACAAACTAGACTAGTATGCGCAATTTTTTCAAAAAGAATTTTTGAAAATGGACTCTGTATGAAGAAGAAACAAGCCGCCGAAGTTCACTATACTCCAAAAATGGCAGGATTTGGAACTTCGAATTGCTCCCAAACATTCAAAACAACTTGGATTGACATGAAAACTTTACCACAATAACTATACTTCAAGGGGAACAAAACCCAATATTTTTATATTGAAAATGAGCAATGGATGAAGGAGATACAAGGCCCCGAAGTTGCAGCCCTAAAATACAATTTGGTGAACTCAAATTGAAGTTGTGAACTTCGATTGGCTTCCAAAAAAACAATAAACCTTGGATTAATCTGAAAATTTTACCACACAAACTAGAGGGGAGAACGCAACTTTTCCAGCAAGTTTTATTGAATTTGGACCTTGGATGCAAAAGTTACAGCACTTTGACTGGAGTTGAAATTGTGTGACAACACTTTCTGTCCTCTTTGTCACTTTGGGGTTAAAGATCCAAGGCCTTTTTTTCCATCAAAAATCACTCAAAACTACCATTTCTATTGCAAAGAGAAAAAAAACTTTGTAAATTGTTTTTTTTTTCTGCATATCTAACCATAGGATCTTGCACTATATTAGTATTAGAATGTCTAGAAGAAATTTTAGAAACTTCTTACTGCATAGATTGCAAGCTATTTGTATTTAAAGTGAAGAAAACAAGTTTTTTTTAAACTTCTTTGACTAGATTCTTTGACTCTAAATCTTCTTAATTTAAACTTTTTGCATTACTAATATTGCTTATCTAATTTTTATTTTGAAGATTTGAGTTGAAAATCTAAGAAACAAATTTCAATTAAAAAAAATTATAGTTTTCATTCATTAAAAAATTGTTAAGTAGAAGTACGTTCAAGATTGAAGGAAAAATAAACCATTAACAACTCTAAGAAGGAATTAAAATACAATAATCCCGATGGTGAGATTGTTCTAACAAACAAACTTAACCATGTTTAACAATTTTTTTGGAAAAATTATAAAAATTGCATTCAAAAATAAATTCTATAAGTTATTTTTTAGGAAGATGCTTAGATTGTCTATAAGTTTCTCATCACTAATCCAAATAGAATGAATAAGAGCTTCAATTGTATAGAAAAATATAATATTTGAGATTTTTTTTTCTAAATTCAATATTTTGTGATTTTTTTTGCTGCCCTTTAAGCTACATTTTGGACTTAGGATGACATAATTTTTTCTCCCAAGCACCAATTGAAAAAAAAAGTATATTCCTAGAAAGCTAATCTAATTTCCTATCTTCAAAAAAAGTTACAAAAAATCTTGGCAAAAATTGAAATCATATAAGCCTACTCAAAATCCCAAAAGTCTTTTGCAAGGACTTTAGGGAATAATAATATTGCAATATTATGCTCACTATACTAATAACTAATATATCTTATTGGAACATGTGATATTAGTTTGAATTTGTCATTAAATTTGTGTATTATTATACTACTGTATTATATTCTAACATTTAAAAAAAGTTGGTACTAATTTTGTAGGTTAATTTTCCACTTTATTAATAATAAATAAGAATAATATTTTAATGATGATCATAAGAAAATAAATGAAATACATTTCATATATCATACCAATATGATTGGATCTACTATCTCCCAATAAACACCAAATAATATTATCTAAAGACAAATTTTTATTCAAACTATATAAAATAATAATAATTATGTATATATATATATATATATAATTTTTAAAAATTATTTATTTGTTTATTTAATCAAAATATTAAAAAATATACATACGTCTCTCACAAATATATTTTGGATTAATAAATTATAAGTGACATGTGATTGCCTTTGGATTTTTTTATTAAATTAATTTTACAAAATCCAAAATTAGTCTTACAAAATCAACTTTGAATCATTACATTGTATTATTTTTACTATCCAATCAAAAATATGAGATACAAAATATATGAATGAAATTTCTACTACGACACTAAAAGGATGAAAAAACTTGCCTAAATTTTAAGTATTTGAAAGGTGTTTGCATTCAATTTTTGTTCAAAGTTTGAATTTTTGATCTTTAAATGGCTACCTAAAACAGTAACTTTTAATCTATGTTTGAAAAATTATAGCCATTAGAGTATTTGTGAGTCTAGATACAATTTTTTAATCACACGAATACTTTAATTCAATGCAAAGGAAATTTTTGTGACTACATGATTAAATTTTAATTTCATATACAGGAACAATATATTATCATGGTTATATTTTTCAATCCTAAACATGAAAAAAATCTCTTGTATCCAAAGGAAAATGCTCTAGATTTATTTAGAAAAATTATTTCTACTTTATTTCTATTTTGTTCATTTTACAATTAACTAATACATTTTTTTTTACCTTATTTTTAATTTCAACCCTTCTTTTTTTCTTTATCCATCTACTAACATCTTAGTTGTAGATGCTTGATGGATTGTACATATTTTTTCAATTTTTTATTTTAATTATTTTTTGTAACAGTCATCAATTTTAGAATTTTTAAACTTAAATATATTTAATATCTTTAATTATTTTTAATAAATTTCTAATCCAAGCAAAATTGTTCATTTGTCTTCAATAATTTCTAATCATAACCATTTTATCACTGATAGTTGATTTTATTATATTTCTAATGTATAATTGGTTTTCTAATCTATCATTTATTGTGTATAATATTATTTAGTTACCATATATATTATAATAAATATTTCAAATAATATTTGATAAAATATCATATTAAATTTTAATTTGATAATGATTTTTCATTAATCATCTATGATTAATCATAATTAATCAGTCAAAGATCTATAATTGCTCATTATTTTAATTAATGTCATTTAAGCAATATCATTTTTGAATTTATGGTTAATTTAATCATTTTCATGATTTACAATTGATTTATTATTGATTTACAAATCTAAAATTTTAAAATTAATTTTTCATTGTTTTATTGATTTTGATAGTATTTTTAGTAAATATTATATATAGAATCATTTTTTAATTAATTGATCTATAATGTATAAATTATCTATGATTTTAATGAATATTTTTTGTTTGTTATCATTTAATAATTTATAATTATTTAATCATGTTCTTGATTTATACATAATTTTTATATTTATAATTTTTATTATGATAAGTATTGTAAGACATTCTCATAATTACATACAACTATTTTGATGTAGAATTGTCTTCGTGGCACATACATATGTGACTATTTTGCTTAGTTGTAGATAAAATCTAGAGAATAGCTACAAAAAAAAATCATCTATAAATGTACAAGACTACATGAGCATTCTTAATTACATGTCTAAAAATTTATGTTAGTTATATAAATTGAAAGAAAAAATTAATTATGGATTGAATATTTGGAATTTTCATAAAATAAAATAATTTATTTTTTTACTTTCTAAGTCCAAAGTGTTAAGTTTGAATTATGGAGATCTTTAAAGATTTTTATCTAGTTTATATATATTTAAGTTAATTTGAGTGTTCTTTTTTTAATTAAAAAAAATTACTTTTTGAGGTGAATTATTATGCATAATTTGTAATGACAAATTTATTTACAAAAGAAGGTCTTCAAAATTATACTTGCTTGCTTGCTTTGTAATATTAAATATTTATGTAACAAAATCTTCAAAATATATAATATATAAATGATGGAGAACTAACACAAGAATCATTTTAAATCAAATGCATAAATAAATCAATATTCTATGTACTTGAGGCAAGTTTAAATGCATCAGTTGTCCAAAATTTTAAAAATCTTGGGATTTCAGGGGGCAATGAGTATGACACATCATGTAATAACAAGATGTTATAACTTAGAAAAATAAACAATGACAAATTTTGAGTGACTTCTAGGAGGAGTTTAAAAAAAAAATTCCATACACCACTTTTTGATTCTATCAACCTTATAGGGTTAATTCTTTGTAAATGTATTGATGATCATCTAAGCAACAGGTTGCTGTTTCACTAATGTAAATTTTCTATGCCAAAGTGTCTTTTAAGTGAATGTAACTAGAAGCCCAATTGATTCTTTATAATAATCATGACCCACACATGCCTAAAGTACTTTCTTGATATATTTAGATACCCGTGCCTTCACTCTATATAAATGACAATAGGAGGCAAATCATTCTTTTAGTTATTGTAGACAAGTCCCCTCAAACCAAAGAAAACCATGCATGGAAAAGAAAAAGCATGCATATACTATTCCATCTCCAACTCCATCATTATGACTATCAAATATTTATATAACATTTGGCTTTTTATACTTGCTACTAATAACATACACTAAAAAAAACATCCAAGAAATATATGGAAATACAAATAGGCTTATTAATTTTCAAGGTCAAAGATGTAACATTCCAATTCTTGAAGTAAAACTAAAGAATGTTATGTGCAATCCACAAAACAAACCAACAACAATCCCTTCTTCAATTTTACTGGTATACTTGAAAATATATATATAATGTAAGTGACATTTAGATTGGACTTCACCTAGCACTACAAATCTACCAAGGTGAAAATCTTCAACAACCATTTTCTGAATAAGGTACCTATTACATGTCTTGATCAATCCACCCAATTTGCTCCCGTCATCTTGGCCAAGAAGGAGTAAGCGTCACTCACTTCATCAATCTACACAAGCACTACGGGAGTCAACTTCATGGCAAATATTACAAAATCAAAAAGTCCAAAAGGTTTTAGTTTGGATGGGAGTGCAATGCATTGCATTTAGGCTCAAAGGGAAAGGCTACAATTGCTTTGCTAAAGGCAAAGCCACAAAAAGTTGGAAAAATGACTAGCAAACCATTTTTTCAATAGTGAATAAATGTTGATATGGTTGCACCAAAATTGATTGGATTTTAAGACTTATCTTGAGTGATCAATTTCTCAAACACCAATTATGTTAATCTTTGAAACGTCAGTCAATCCAATAGGTCCTACCTTACAATCATGTCATAGGCAAACCCAAACCTTGCAAACAATGTTGAAACAATGTTTTGGTCTCCTCAGTCACCAAAATCAGATTCTCCCTTAAATTGTATGGCCCGACATGAAATAAATGTGACCATAAGAATCATTTAAACTCACCATCTTTTGCGTGGGTCGGCCAGCTCCATGTCCAGCTTTACTGTCAATGCGACCAATGATCGGATTCGTTTGTGAGCTCTCTCCCAAGCTCGAGCAAAGTGTGTATTGAAGAGTCTGCACGTAAGATTTAATCTAGAGATATTAGCCTCATGCTTCCAAACTACTTCAGGATTACGACAGGGTACGTGTCCCCTGCAATATTAAAAGCGATGCACGTTAAATAGAAACTCCGTAATGGTTTGGCCCTCCAAGACTCTCAGTTCTTTGTATTCATTATTGCACAAAACCCTGCAGAACTTTGGTTTTGCATGATAGCAGGTGTAGTACATGATTGAGATAAAAAACACTTTTGATGGACCAGCCTGAATTTTAAGAGTGAATTTTAAGAGTGGTCAAGTGCTTCGGAGCCTGATGGAACTCAGGACCAAATCTGCCAAGTTTTCTTTTAATGATTCTTTTGGGTCTAAGAATACAGGTTCGAAGAAAAGTAAAATGGTGTTGAAGATAATCACCGCCAGAAGCTTCAGCGAGTGGAGAGGGACCACGCGGTCGTCGTGGTCAGCAGTCAAAAGCATTGTGGGTGGATACTGCACTCCACTAATCTTTTCCGAAGGCCTCCGGACGTTGTGAATCGGCGAGAATCTGTATGCAACGGAATCAGCTCACACCAGACTAGAACATACTTTAATCATCCACATGTACTTTCGACTCCTCAATCAATTTAACATCACTTGCTTTGAGAGGGAGAAGGACATACTTAATCAGATTGTGAAAATCTTCCTCTTTGTCAGAGCAACCATAGTCAGAGGTCCATGCATGTCCTACACAAACGCAGCAAAAGCAAATTTCGCATGAGTTTGCCATTTCCAAGAAAAATAGTGAATGTTTTGAAAGGTGGCATGTCAAATTGGGAGAATTGCGGAGGATAACAGCCATCACCACCTAATGCTGAAGATACTACAATGGCACAGCGTACCGATTGTGAATTTGTGGAACCGAAGCATATCCATCACACCCACGTGAGCCAAGGCGCAACCAAAGAGTTCAGGCCTCTGCATGAAATAAGGTCAGGCGCACTATGAGAACACTCAGGTCTCAACCGTTAAAGCCAACGCAAATTTTCATATCATTATCCTCATTGGACTAGACATCCACCGTTTCGTGACAGATACAGGGCAATTCCAAGAATGACTGGCTACATTTGACGCAAAATTAGAACCCTAGGTGAATATCCCCATTGAAATAGCATGGTGCAGTTCTTAAAGATAAAAAATAAAGTTTAATAAACAAAAAGACACCCTGATGATGTCACGCATGACTCAAAAGTGCATTCATTCTTGGAATTTCTCTGCACCGCGAAAATTAGAATGATGGGTGAGCACACTACCTGGTTGATGCAGGCAGCCACAAGTAGCCCACCATTACTTCCACCTTCAATACAGAGCTTGTTGGATTGTGTATAGCCCTCCTTAATCAAGTAGTCTGCACATGAGATGAAATCATCAAAGCAGTTTTGCTTCTTCATAAGAGAGCCAGCCTTGTGCCACTCTTCACCATACTCGCCGCCCCCCCGGATGTTTGCTACCGCCACGACAGCACCATAGTGACGGGCAAGGACCAGGCGAGAAACACTGAAGCTGGGTGTGAGACTGATGTTAAACCCTCCATAGCCATAAAGGAGTGCAGGATGGTTGCCATCCTGAACCAAACCTTTCTCGGAGACGATGAACATGGGGATTCTAGTCCCATCCATGCTGGGCACAAAGACCTGCTTGGTCTCAAACCTTGAACGATCAAATGTTTCAGAGCCAACGTCATGCAACACCTTCAACTCAGGGTTGGGTGCACTCAAATCGCATCTATAGACCGTTCCAGGAATCAAAAAACTGGTGAAGTTGAAGTATATTTCACTATCCTTACGCCTTCCCGAGGCATCGGTCACACTGCCGATCTCAAGGGGAAGCCGCCATTGAAACGCTCCAGTTTCCAGATTATGAATCTGAAGCACGTGCTTCACATCATGGATGTAGCAAAGAAGTAACTGATTCCCATTTGCACAGATTGCAGAGTGAAGTACGTCTGATTGTGACTCCGGGATCACGTCTGACCAAAAATCCGGCTTGTTGATGTCGACTCTTGTGATTTTGTACTTGGGCGCATTTTTATTCGTAAGGAACGTAAATATTGGTCCATCATTAGCCACGTATTGGTATTGTGCTTCAAAGTTATCAACTAGCTTGGTGAAGGGCAACAAGGAGTCTATGCCTTTCAAACTTGCCAATCCCCCAGACAGTGTTGTGAGGTCTAAGTAATAAAGCCGATTTACAGGGTCACATCCTTCTCCAATGAGCAGCATCAGGTACTGCACGACACATGAACTACATGTTACGAACTCGGAAGGTACAAACCGGAGTAAAAAAAGAGGGGAATTCCTGGACAATAAACTAACTAGTAATTACGATCTACATGTACCATGCAAAGCCAAATTGCCTATTACATCGTACCTGACCGTCACTAGTAATTTTGGCGGTGGAGGTCCACGCTGCATGCTCCGAGACCCTCCAGCACAAAATGTCTTCAGATTGATCGGTATTTAGAAAATGGTAATAAAGTTCGTGGAATAAATTAATATCAGTCTCAGTGCCAGCATCCGTGCCATCCATGTTCCTAAAATGCACAATGACCAGAAAACTCACATTTCAAAAACCAACATAACATTCTTTAGTAGTGGCATACCAACTTTTTAAGAACGATGCGTCCTTGAGAGCGAAGTCATGCCCAAACAAAGCAAATCAACCGAAACTACAGTATTGACGTACTCACACGTGAAGACAATGGCTCATTTGCTTGAGGAGTTCTCAGATTTTCAAATTAAACTCAATTTTGCAAAGCAAGAAGGTAGGGATTCCTCGTCAGAGTAGGGTGCTCAACAAGGATTTTCAAGAATGCTATGAAACAGTCAGAAATGTAGAAAATGCGAACCAAAGAACGAGTATTATGCGACTCAATTATTGGCGGAGAGATGTTGAATACGTACTTGGGCTGCGGGTAGCGATTGTAGAAGAAACCTTTGTGATCGTGAGTCCAAGCTATGGATGTAAATTTCACCTGCAAGTGCCACATGCGTAATCCCCCAAAACACTTTCAATTACGGCGCCTCAAGTGCCATCATCATGAGCCTGGTATTTACGAGTATTTGGATTCACCCAGTAAGAGAAGATCGTTCATGAATTGAAGAGGCACAAGGTATCAGTACCTCACCCATGATAGGGTATCAGGTTGCACAACCCGATCCTCCACACGCATTACATTGATTGTGACCCAATCGCTCCCGCTGGAGCTCAACCCGTAGGCCAGGAATTCCGCGTTCTCACTGAAACTTTTAGTAGAAAGAGCAACAGTGCCATCTTCACTCAAGGAATTGGGGTCAAGCAGCACCTCGGCCTCCCCGTCCAACGAGTCCTGAAGGAATCTCAGAAGAACGAGCACCGGCTTAAACTCAAACCTCATCATTCCAAATATGGGGGACAGGAGTAGTATATGGCATTCTACAGGGTATCAAAGGCAACGAAGTTCAACCAAAGTATAGGCGACCCTAACGTATACATTAAAACCAAAGGGCAATGAGATTATTCCCTCGAGACCCCTTTCTCGGTAATCTTTTTATTAGACCTTAGGCAGGACACCTTGATCACAAACCCTCCTCACTCTGTTCCGTAGGTTTTGTGATTTATGAGGGTCTTCAAAGAGCGACCTGAAATGGGATCCAGGGTTTCCGACTGCACGAAACCCTAAAATATGTTGAGTTTCCTCCTACGGGAGCAAACTAAAGGAAACATACACGTGTACCCTGTGCGATGTAAGCTTTTCAAGTCTTCGAATTCTTACAGCACTTACGGTAATTCTTGCAGTAATGTAATCTAAAAGTGAAGGAAAGACAACGATTCAAGGGAAACCCAGGGATACCTGAATGTAGACAACACTCTGGGCTTGTAAGCCAGAATTGTGGCTATAGGAGAATTTGTTTCCTACTTTGGATGGACAACCAAATCGAGGAAAATCGTACAAAGCAGTAATCTTCTCTTTCAAGGTCTCCCGGTTCGGACAGTTCGCCAACACGCTGTTTGCCAGCTCAACTTGGGCGGCCACAAATTCTTTCGTTTCAGGTGCGTCTGGATTTTCCAACCTATTGTGCGAGTCGCAAAAGCAAACTTCGTTACTTCACAAACATGGAGCGAGCACAAAAAGAATCATCGAAAAGTTGCCACAAAACATCCTCTCCAACTGTAACAGAGCCGAAATTTGCACAAAAACTTTACAAGTAAAAAAAGGAAAATTCATATCAAGAGCCGTCTGTGGAAATCCTCACACAGCAAAAATGAGAAATTTCGTATTCCAGAAACAAGAAGCGACCCAAATCATCACCCAACGTTTGCCACATAAATAAAGTTTCCAACTCTAACAGACGCAAATTCGCACAATTAATCAAGAAGGAAAAAAACTGAGAAATCATAAGCAAGAACCTGTAGAAATTCATATTACCAGCGATAAGGATCTGGGACTTCGACACCGTGATAAACATCCTTCACGGACTCATCCCGATGAACTTTGGGATACTGAAGCTGGATGAATTCCACATTATTCGGTACTGAACCCATGGCTGGGCCACCACCTGCTTTACAGAAAGACACCAAATGGTTTCGCTGTGGCGACAACCACAACGAGTCTCCCTTCGGAAGGGAAGACGCGGCAAGAGGGAGAGCGCCCGCATCCAGAAGAGCAACAACGCCTGTATCGTCACAGCCCAACATTCCAAAGGTTATCAAACGAACAACATATGGCCGAACCGCAAATCTCGAAACTCGGCTGTACCAAACGTGTCACAAAAGCCTCGAGCAAGAGTGTTATAAAAGCCTCGTCAAAGCGACGCCTCACAAAAACTATTCCAGATTGCTTTCCTTCTGCGACAATATCTCTTATCAGAATCCAAGTAGGAATCAGAGGAAAGGTAAAATCAGGTCAGCACGACTGTGGAAATCAACCAAACAACAACTTACAACTAAAAGCAGATTCTCAAAGGGCATATAAAGAACCTGCAAACCGACGCTTCAAACGACCGTGCCTGCACGAGAATTGCAAGTTCCCGATAAACGTTGGCCCTCTGCAGTTAAGTGCCAGTGAACTCAAGCACACAGGCCTCATGCTAAAAATTTGAATTCGCATGAGGGAGCTAGCAACTAACGAACCACCAACCATTTAAAGATTCCAACTGACCCCGCCCCTTTCGAGCGCCTAAAGCGCCAAAATTCAAAAATAGAATGTCAAGATTTCAAGATTCGAGCATCGTCTCCGTGAGCTTCCATAACCTTCTGTTACCAACCAGGCCTGTTCTCTTTCAAACCTAAAACGATAGAATCCCCTCCACAACTAAAGCAACAACCCAAGTACCCAATCATTCAACCAACTTCTTCTGGAATGGAATATACCACAACAATCCGGGAAGAGCGCTTCTCCGTCCGTCCGTCCGTCCTTCCTTCTCTCTCTTCGCGCCTTCTCAGCATTCAATCTTGATACTAAAGCGTGATGCTCACATTCTAATGCAGTCATGGATTCTTCATGTTGTAGCACGAGGTCAGTCAACACTCTCCAACAATTTGGCACGGCAGTCAGTCTCCAGCTGTAGATTGCTTGCTTGCGCTCAAAAATTATCCCAGCTAGCATTCAAGTGTGTCCAACTGACTTGAATAAAACCACTAGGATACTTATAAACTCTTATTATACGCTACTATGCAACCAGTTGGATACTTTTGGTGGGGTTTTTTATGTTATTCTTGTTGCAAAAAAGTTATCCTGACTGGTCTCCGAATCTGATTTGAGAAATGTTAATTTGGTTGGGTTTTCGGCGGACCTACTTTAACTGCCTCAACAGTTGAAACACTTTTCGCAGTTGGATTTGAAGGGAGAGAGAGAGAGAGAGAGAGAGAGAGAGAGGCAAACTTTGAGAAGCTACGACAGTGATACACCGAACACTTGACGAGGTACAAGAATGTTACCTTCTTTCGACGTTTGTTTACAATTCCCCCCCGCAATAGCAAACTGTAAATTACAGTAACGCAGAGAGTTGGTGGCGTTGGCTGTGGATTTTGTCTCCTGGCAGGTGGAGCTTGGTGTGGGGTCTTGAACTAACGGCTCTTGAGTAGTGCCGGCCTCAAAAGTGACAAAAAAGTTTGGGCATTCTGGTACTGTACAACAGGTGGGGCTCTTTTGCAAAAGGCCCACATGCCACTAGGGAATGATGCAGGAGGTTAACCCTTAAAAGACGCAGTCCCTTATGATTGACCAAGGTAGTCACCAAAATGTTTGGATCATTAGAGCAGTAGGTGCATTTTTTGTTTCTACACTGAACATGTAAGTCATCCATAGGCCACTTTTTGAGCCTCAATGTCCTGTAAGGGTTAAAGTGGTCATTCAAAGTCTACATTTTTATCACTGCGGAAAACACTCAATTTTTTTATTTGCCATCCATGATAAAATTTGGAAATCAAAGGCCCTAAATTAGCTCGGAGACATGAAGAATTCTATAGGAGAAGTAAAGAAACTTAGGATACTAAGCAACTAGCAAATAGAAGTAACTTTTTTACATTTATTCTTGGTTGGGGGAAGATAAATGCACGATTGAGACTTTGAATGACCACTTTAACATCATGTAAGACTAATATGGAGGGCAATACTTTACACTTTAATCCCAAAAGGACTTTGTAGATAATAAGTGTCCGATGGATGACTTCACTAAGACTATAGGATGGAAACAAAAACGTTTTGTCAATCATCCAATATTTTTTTTGAAAGTTGCTTAAATGTATTTTCAATGAAAAGTATTGCAAATTCTCTCATTGTGGTATCATTGAAGTTTCTAAAGAAGAAGATGCTTAATCCATGGAGCACCCTTGTAGCGTATTTTGGCCTTTTCTTGCTATTTAGTCTTGATTTGAATTTTAGCCATAAAAATGATATCTTTTGAATTTGAGTTCAACAAATGAAATGAAGTGTATCAATTGCAATTTCTACTCCAATTGGAAATTTTGAGAAATTCAAAAATTTCAATATTTTATAGCAATATAAACTTTAGGCCTATAATCATGGTTTGTTGATCAATGTTCTAAGTTTAGAGTGACACAATAACTTTGGTTTATACCACAATGTTATACACTATAATATACATCTATGGTGAAAATTTCAGTTTTTTCGAATATAATTTGTATTTGAAAAAAAAATTAAATCATTTTTTTCCTTAAAATATTTGTATAATTTCAAATTTTTCAAAAAAATTCAAATTTTTTATGACTTGCATTAGACATATGATTTCATGTCTGAAAACAATATATAAACATTTTTCATTTGTATCTAGTTGCAAAATGGAAGCAAATAGAGTGACAGATAGTGAAGTTTGATATTATTGGTCATGGGCCTGCCCTTCTAGGGTTAACATTCACCTGTATAGTATTGTGGGGCACCTAATATGATGTGGAATATAAAGTGGCCCTCCATATTATTGCCCTATTTCAAAATCACTATAAGAACCCCGTGTTTTAGGTGGCGTTTTGTAATGATTTTAAATGTATTTTAGATAAAAACATGGATTATGTGAAAAGAAAGTGGATATTTTTATGAGATTAGTGTTAGTTCCAAAATCCAAACAATTCATAGTGCTAAGTGGGAAGAAGACATCAATTTTATTAGAGAAAAAATCCAACAACTTATCGTCTTGTATGTATGGTGGTTGAGGTGGTAAATAGGGGATTCTTTTGCACCACCACCCTTGTTGCAGATTGTTGCAAAATTGATTCCTATAGATTCTTGCCTAAATTATAACTTTTGAAATTTATAGTTTATTCATACTTCTATTTAAAGTTTATAGTTTATTTACAATGTATTCTTTTGTAGTTCATTTGTATAGTGTTTTCTTTTGTATTCTTGCTCACAACTCTTAACAATATATATATTTGAAAACCTAATGAAATACATTTAACTGTATAGAATGATTGTGTTTCTACAATTTCAAATCTTCAATAAAATCAATCCTTGGAATTGCCCATAGCAAGATCTACAATAATTTCTTTAAAAAAAATTGAGTAACATCTTTTCATGAAATAAAAACTTCCAAACTCAAAAAAGATGAAAAAGTCACATAATATAACACATCTAAACTTTATTCCAAAATTTCACATATTTAAGGGTTTAAAATGATTAGGTGGGTGCAATATATTTTAGAACATATTCCAATAAAAAAAGGCAAGTTCAAATGTATTCAAGGTGTGAATTATATTCAATATGTACAAGGTTTGCATTGGATTCAAGGTATTCATTGTGTGCATATGGTGTGAATGGGGTTCATGAGCATGCAAGGTTCTCTTCACAATGATACGTGCCTCTCTTGCGTGCTTTTTTTGCAGTATTTTGCTTGAAAGCTATCCAATAGATGAAATCGCTAAATTGCTACACATTATCAAGATAATATTGTTATTTTTTTCTATAGATGAATATACATCCTTTCAAATGGATAATTTAAGTTGCATTCACACTTTGCATGTTCAATACACTTATAAAGATCATTGTAAATAAGTGCATTACTCTAGCAAAAATCACTCCTTGCACTACCTAAAATAAGTAAAGGATGCGTTACATCTAAAGGCTGAGCCAATTTGTTGTATCAGAGGCCCCAAATTTTCTCTTGTAGTTCGACAAAAGGCTTAAACTTGTGCAATCAGACTCAAGAGGAATGACGTAGCTTCTAAGGTAGACCAACCCAATTTTTTTATCCACTGCCCAATTTCGTCCCCTACTTTAAGCCCCAATTCCATCCCAAAAAACATCTAAATTTGTCTAGAAAATATCCAAATCCCTTCATTTTATTGACAAAATCAGCGTATTAATGTCATATTGGATAATGTTTCAATCCATTATTAGTGGGAGCTTCAATGCCAATAGATATATGGAAAGGCAATCATGGGACGTTTCATTGACTCCCTTCTCTGAACAATTTTGTAATTTCAAGGCAGATCACTTCAGAAATTCACAACAATCTCAATTTCAATTGAAAAAACTATAATTCCACTTGGGTTTGATCCATGAAACAAGCGCACACCTTTAAAAAAAATATATATGCCCCTCTTGGAATTGACCCCAAGATATTCAGGTTCCAAATCGAGGTGGTAAGATAAGTGGCTCATAAAGCGACCCTTTAAGGACTGTTGGGTCTTTTTGATGTGTTTCAGATGCTCAAAAATATTTTTCCTTATTTTTCACCTGAAGAAAAATTGATGCAGAATCTAACACAAGTGGTTTCATAATTTTTGGAGTATTTATGAATTACTTATGAATTTTCAAAGAATTCTGCCATAGGCAACTATTTGTGATCCTAGGTCCTACAAAACCCACACACATGCAGTCTGAAAAAAGATATGTCTAGACCCAAAACAAGCACTGTCGCATGCAAAAAGTAATACACAAGGTTCCTAAATGCGACCCTTACTAAAATTAAACAGACCCTACATTCTTTTAACATTTGTAAGAAGGCAATTGGACAATCAATTCTCATTTAGAAAAATTAAGTGAACACACACTGGCTTTAAAATGGACCCTCCCTAGCTCGTAATCCATCCATTGGCAAAGTTTAAAGCAGTAAATGACAAGTCTTAATTATGCTCACATTGTTGACAGTCCACTTAATGTCCGTTTTAGAACCACCACTTAATTTGTTTTGGAACCACCTACATGACTGTTTCAAGAAGCGGATCGCTTTATGAACCACTTACAATAACAGGCTTCTCTACCTTAGTGTACTAGGTGTAAAGCACCCCTTAAGTTATGTGAAACGCAAAACAATCCGGCTGTGCCTTGACCCCTGCGTGAGCTTTTTTCTGGAGTCTATCAGTCCGTACCTTGCGCGTAGATTATCGCATGTTCTTCACCAAACATTTTGATCACCGTAAGTGCACTTTGGGCGTCAGCTGGATCGTATCCCAAATCTTTTTCGGAAGCCCTCATCCCCACATGCAAGCCGCCAGGGCTCCATCAGACGCAGTCCTGCACAAGCTTACGACCCACATGGAAATGGCTTCAGTTCTTCACATGCCAAACTCACCTGTCCTTCTGAGGAGCGCCATGATCTCATGGCAGGTGACTGTGTGCAATGAGGGACCAGGAGCCGGAGTTTGAGAAAAACACAGCAAGGGCGACATTCCCTGAAGCACCAAAACTGGGGTCTGATGGAATTTTTTGGTGTTCTTTTTCTGTTGTACTATTCTAAAGTTAAGCCTTCTTCTGACACCCCCGGTTACAAATTGGGGTTCACTTCACGATTCAACTCCAGTGAGCATCACACTTCAACAAATTGCTGCACAGAAGAAGAAGGTATACGACTTGTTCTTGACCATGTATAAGCCTTTTAGCATAATTATGTCTGACGGAGTGGCAGAGTGATAGTTTGGGGTTGTGGTGGTGGGGGATGATTTTCTCCAGTCAAGGAATAGAAATAATGAAGATTGCCAACTGTTTTTCGCTAATTTTTCATCAAGTTTGGAGTTGTTTAGTAGAAAGTAAGGAAGTGTAGATTACAAATTGACTTGTTCTCGAGGTGTAGGCAAACATGTTTTTGAGAAGCACAAAACTAAGAATTGGTCTTAGCAACTTCATTAGGTATCCAATAGATGTGTAATGAAGGCCTTGGTCGGCACCAAGTTCCTGTCATTCATGAAAATAGGTCACCCTGTCTTGCACAAATGGGACCACTGTTGGGGACATGTCGTGTACCTGAAGCTGGCACTGCAGGAAACTCTATGGGATCCTTCAATGGTCGGTATAAGATCCTTTGGAGGGATCTTTTTGAGTACAATATATATAATATATTGTATTCTTATAGCAGGTTCGGCACTTGGGTGCCATAATATTTAATTAAAGTCCAAAAATAAAATTCAGCACTTTAAAATAAGACTTCATTCAACCACTGACTTACAATTATATCTTCACCATATATATATGTATATTCAAGGATAATACATCTAATTAAATCTATTACATACATTACACAATACTCTCCCTTGCATAGATGTAAGAGCTACTAAAAGTTCATGGCGTGTGAGGAGATAAGACAAGATCTTTATACCAGTGGGCGGTAGGAGGTAAAACAAACCATATGGGATATGTAAGAGCTCAGTCGCTTATAGTCAAGTCAAAGAAATTGTGTTCAAAGAAAAATTTCAGACCTCATTTACGCAGTGTAGAATAATTTTTTTCCAGACACTTTGAACTAAGATATTGTATAAAACCAAACTAGATTTCATCTCCAAAAATCCGTTTGATATTTTGAGCCTTCAATCAAAAGTTATGGACAAAATTCAAGGAGGGGTTGGAAGGGATATTTTCTTTGACATTTTCAAACATCCTCTCTGATTTTTGTCCATAATTTTTTTTGAACACAATTCTTACATTTTGACAATGAATGGTCAAACTCTCATCTTCAAATTATCCCATAAGGTAGTTTTGCTCTAAAAGTGCCCATGCTCTAAAAGTGATCATGATGTAGAGGTACATTTTTCTTTCTTCAATGTACGATCAATGTACGATCAATGTACGATCCTTAAAGGACGAGTTGGTCATTGTGGAAATCATCTCTTTTGGTACAATATAAATTGGTGGCTTAAAAAATACAAAAGCACTCATTGGAAGTCAATATATTAGAGAAGACCTTCCCTTTTCACATGAAATTTGGAGGATGAATAGTTGCACTTATGTCTTGTATGATTGTCTTACCATTTTCTCTCTTCTCTTCTTTATCATTCTTTAACAAAAGATATGCAAGCATATTTGGATAACAAGTTTAGTACTTTGGTGCCAAATATTTAATTAAAGTCCATAAATAAGTCTTAGCACTTCAAAAGTTTATTTTTAACAATCTCGCATTAAATTCCAAAGAATCGAAATATTTGGTATCTAACCTATAATATCTTCATTCCACACGTACGAATTGGTATTTGATTCAATGGATTATTAATGGATTTTTTGAAATTTTCAACAAATTGTCTTGACATTTATTTGTAGATTTGACTATCTGGTCCCATAATTAGCAAAAAATCCAATGCTTAAATTTTTTTAAATTTAAGTTGAATTTGCTATCCAAGTATGATATTTGCAAATGAAGGGTACCTTATAAAATTCTCCTAAATTTATTCCTTGCCATTCAATTCTTCTACCATCTTCTCTACTACTTTCTCCATCATTCTAATAGCTCAATGTAAGCTTATAAAGAAATTATTATAAAAGGATGCTTGTCCAATTAATTCAAGAATACACTACTAGAAAATTCAATTTTTTTGTTGATTTGGGTCACTTTTCTGTTGATTTGGATAGTAATTTGTTGATTTCAACAAATTTCAACAAATTTCAGTCCAAATCAACAGAAAAGTGACCTAGATCAATGCGACCAAATCAACAAAAAATTTGAATTTTCTAGTAGTGAATGTTTTGCAGCACAATATTATATAATGATTTTTACACACATAGACTGTCTTCTAATTGACTTTAAAATGTTGAATTTTACATAATTATATTCTTTTTGTTGCCTTATGAGTACATGATATGCTCTAGATTTCAATATTTGCAACATGTAAGAGAAACTCAAAATTGCCTTATTGTCTTCCATTGAGCAACGTTGACGGAGAACTACCAATTAGTTCATTGTTAGTTGGTGCCTTTGGGAAAATAATCAATTCAAGTGTAAAAATAAAGGATCCAAAATGAGACAAAAAATTGGTAGAATTTGCAATCAACTAGTGTGCAAAGATAAAAGGTGGATATGTAGCCACTGTTTTCATGAAATTGTCAAATTCTAGCTACTTGCCATTTTGAATCCAAAGCTAATACCCAAGTTACTAAAAGCAAGTATGTTCTTGGACAAGTGGAGGCAAGTATCACTTTAGGGTTGGTCGCAACTCCAACTCTATTGTTTATGTTTGCTTGATGTAATGAAATTTGAAATTTGGTTTCAAAACCAATATGTCTTTGAAAAAGCATGGGAAAAATGGGGCTTGAACAAGGCCGCTTCCCCTTCCTAAACACTAAACCAGCGGAAAGTCAACAAGAATAATTTTTTTCAATTTTTTTTTCCAAAAAATTAAAAAAAAAAAGAATTAAAAAGAATTAATATTAAATAATTTTTGAATCAGCAGTCCGAGGTGGCTGATGATCGGTCACCTCAGATTTTATTTATTTATATTTATTTTTTGAAAATATTTCATTTGTACTCCTTTTTTTTTATGGCATGTGCTGTTCCAATTCAAATCCGCATCTGGATTTTTTTTTAATTTTGGAAAAAGAAGAAGTGAGCAGTCACTGCTGGTTGAAAGTCGCGGCCTTCTGATGGCCTCAAATTTGAAGTTGAGAAAAGTGGCCAATGAGAATTTGATACAAGAGGAAATGAATTGGAAGATTTTGATAAGGAGAGGATGCAACCAATGCCCTTGGAAAAGTACCCCATATTCTTCAACAGAGAGGAGGCAAATTACTAGGGCAACTCCACAAATGTTGCCATTGAGAAATGTTGAGAAAATATCATGGAGCAACTAACAGAGCCTAAACAATTGCATTAGGTAGGCATGCCTAAAGGCTAGCCAATGAGTTTATGACAAGTTCCCCATCCCTACAACAAAATGATAATTCAAACTTTAATACACCTAATTTGTTTCATTTAACCATGAAGTGCTTTGACATCCATATTCTAGATGATGAATGGAGGGCTTGAAGGCAATGTTTACATCGGGAAAGTATCCCTCATTGCTTCAATATTGTTGCAATATTGTTGCAATGGACTAACAATATAGTATTGAAAGTATAATGTTGCATTAGTGCAAGTAATAATGCAACAATATAGTTTCAATGGGAATACTACATTTTTATTGAAAGTATATTGTTTCAAGTACTGCAACAATATACTTTTAATAAAAATGTAAGGCTCCCATTGCTTCAATACTGTTGCATTATTATTTGTAGTAATGCAACAATATACTTTCAATACTATATTGTTAACCCATTGAAACAATATTGCAACAATATTGAAGCAATGAGGGATACTTTCATGATGTAGTCCAACTAACTTCTCATTCATCCAATGTAATACTTGAATCTAGAAAAGACAGCCTTCCTTAATGACCAAATTCATGAAATTCTGGTAAATGATATTTCTGTACAAGGACATTTGCAAAAATGTGCAAAAATTCGAAAAAGGATTGAGGCGTTTAGGGGTTAACCCTTTAAGGACGGACCTATAACCACTGATTTTAGGCCTCATTGCCCATCACTCAATTTGTTGCCATTTTTGAACTAGATATGCATGAAAAAAATTATATTTATTTTTCAGAGATGAAATTACATGTTTTCTTTACTTCACAAAAAAATTAGATTTTTTTGAGGAAAATTGATTTTTTTGAGAATTTTTGAAGAAAAGATGAAGAAAAATCATATCAAATAGAAAATTATTTCAAAAAATCTGAAAATTTCACCATGGGTGTTCATTATAGTGAAAAACATCATGGTGTAAACTCAAATCCCGTATCATTCTATAATTAGAATGCAATAGGCACTGGAAATACATCCAAAGTTCAAATTGCAATAAAATATTCAATATTACGATTTTTTTCAAAATTCCAATTGTAGTAGAAACTAGAATACATGACCTTCATTTCAATAGTTGGGTTCAAATTCAAAAAATATCATTTTTGTGGAGAAATTTTAGATGTAAAGCAAGGAGCAACAACTTCCCAAAATATACTGAAAATAGCATATTTTGTGATCCGTTTTTTTTACTAACTTCTCATTCATGTGAATACAAACACTAGAAAAATTACAAACTCACTGAGGTACTCTTCATAATCTTCTGTGAAAGGTCAAGAAGCGAAAAATGGATGAAAAAATGCTTTCACTCTCCCTGCGACCACCGCACAGTCATCCAAACGCCACTAAATGACTCCCTCGGCGTTAAGGGGTTAAAGTAGTATCCAACTATCGATCCTGAAGTGACCTGCAGGGATGTGTTAAATATTCATAAATCTTCTTTTGAAACTAACTTCAAGCCGTGTTCGTGATTGGAACAACGAAAAGCCCTGAACATGCAGAAGCAAATACTGGACCAATTCCTCCACATCAAGCAGCGAATGCAGATTCATTTCTGGGTAGCTAAACGGATTCTCGCAGTTTAAACGAGAGATACATGTGAGATCATGGGGTGGTACAAGCTCATGCAACCTCGAACGTTTTCGATCCTGCAGGTAAACATACAATCCAGAGACAGTGCAAAGCTCAGAAAGAAAAACCCTGCGCAGGAAGATGGTTTGCACTAAAGCTACCTCATTGCTTGCAGTTTTGGAATAGGAATGTAAACCGTAATTCTACCGAGACACTGTGGCTATTGCCGACGTCTAAAATCCAATATCTCGGCATATACTATTCGCAAACTTCCAACTCTGTAAGCTTAAGTTTAATCCAGGCCTAATAGGTGGAAGGAACAGATGGCTCACATTGAATGTAAAGCTCTGCTAACAAGTACAGAAGTTGGGCTCACAAGAATCAGAGAATTGTTGGATACAAACCTACTTTCCTCTAGTACGTTGAAATTTCCGTTCCGACAATGTGAAAATTACCAGACCCAGAGAGAAGTGGGTTTCCATTGCCTGAACCACTCCGGAGCACTTTCCAGACGATAGTGTGCGTCAGGGTTGGTGAATAAGATTTCTGTGACGAAAGAGGACAGCAAGCCATGACTTGGAAAATACCTACGACTTTGGAGTTTGGACTACTGTAGTGAAGAGAAGAAAAAGAAAGCAACTAGTCTTCATACTTTACACTCAAAACCTCTTAATTCTTAGCACATAGGGTTCCAACTTTTTCACTTTGACCAAATTTGAATGTGTAACAAGTGTGCTACAGTCAATGCGTGGAAAGTGTGCACAATATTCTAGAAGGTCACTTCTGGAAGGTCATAATAGAGAGGACAGAAAATAGTGGCTCGTCGATCCCTGCTTCAAGACCCTCCACAGGGGATTCCAATCTTTCAACGAAAACGGTCAAAATCTTTCCTACTACACATTGGAATCCTCCAAAAGAATTGATGGGGGTTGGGCTCCTTAACTGGGAGGAGATGATGTTCGTAACTTCTATTAGTTGTTCACCGATACAATCTTCTTATCTGGACACCCACTGATGACTTGCATGTGCAAGTCAAAACTTAGGAGAGTAAAAAGCTCCACACCCTTCTTTACTGGGAAAAAACAAAATCTCTTTCATGAATCAATCAGGATTCTTCCCGGAAAAACCTAAAGCTTAAACCTTAAAACCCTAAATCCTAAACCCTAGCCATCAAAACAGGAGCGGCATCGTCATCTGAAGATGGATGAGCAAAATTCTTACATGAACTGTATCCTCATCGATGTGAGAGTTTCCCGAAAACCCCTAAACCTTAAACCCTAGTCATCAAAAACCGGAGTTGCATGGCGACTTGAAGGTGGAAGAGCAAAATTCTTACACGAATTATAACCTTGTCGAAGTGCGAGCTTCTCTGCTTCTCTGAGAGTTCAGGCAATTTTCGATGTTTCCTCTTGAAGCAGCCTTGTGGTACACGAAGCCATAGATTCCAGCTCTTCTTTCGTTGCCATTCCACTCGCACGCCACCTTACCCTCCCTTTCCTATCAACCAGAAACACATACCCCGAAAGCAGATTGGGCACTCCCAACACTTTCCTGAACTCATAAGTATCCCCAAACGCATAGACCACCTTGCGCTCCAATGCATCATTCCCTTCTCTTTGCGACGATCCTCGCACGATTCGCAGAAGCAACCGCTTGATCGGCCACAGCGACAACACCGATGACTCGATGACAGAAACTTCGAACAAATTCATGGACGGTGATGAGCCCTTGAAACTCTCTGCAAAGGGAGAGCTCCATGAGACCACCATCGCTTGCGCACTTGCACGAAAGGCCATGCAAATGAGAGTGACATTGGAGTTTTCAATCGGTAGGGTTAGGGCAGGACCACCCTTTGGAAAATGAACCTCTAACAATGGAAACCTGGGAGACCCTGCAATGGGAGTCAAGCTCGTGGAAGCCAATGCGACCTTCCCTCCCGATTTCCTCAAGTCTCTGAAATCATCGAAGTAGCCGCGGTTCAACTCGTCTCGCAACCGCTCTTTCTCCTTCTCCCGGGCCTCCTTGTTGAACACCGAGAAAATGTTCAATCCGCGGGTCAGAAGAATTAAAGGTCTTGTAGAAACATGACCTCTGGTGATGGAACCAAATTCTCTTGAAAATTCGGAACTCCACAATGCGCCATGACCTAAAAACTCTGGCAGTGGCGTCCGGATCCACTGACGACACAATGAGCCCCTCATTTTGGCACAAATTCCGAGCGACTGGACATCGTAGCGCAAAAAAATTGCAAAGAGCAAAATAGTGTGCCTAAAATCTCAGAGCAAGGACGAAATGTGAACGTTCGTCAGTATTTCCGACGAGAAGTTACCATCAGTTCTAACTTCTAACCCACAACCAAGTCCGAAATTGGCCACATGTCTTTTCTATTAGCAGTAATTTATGTCGAATTCTGAGTTTTTTTTTTATCAACACATGAAGTGTTTGTCATTGATTCTGGTGATATAAAATTGGGCCCCACCTGAATTCTATATTTTCACAAGATGAACAATGAAATTGGTCTTTTTTTAACCATATTTCCTTGGTCCTTTAGGGCGACAAGTCTGTACCGAGGTTGTGACACTTGTGCAAGACACTGACGTCGTGATAGATGGACTGTTTTGAGTGTTTCTTGAGAGTGTGAGTGTTGAATTTCTTTTGGTTTTCCTTAGATTTGCAGCAGAAGCTTAGGTTATTGAGAAATTGAGAGAGAGGAAGAAGGTCGCTTGTGATGGTCATGCTGTTGCTGTTGTTGATGGGGTGGTGATGTTGCGAGAGCTACGACGACGCGAGGTCGGGGCCGCGCGGCCCCGGTCGCTTGCAACTCACGTACGAGCCGAGCGAGCGCGTCACATCGATTTGTCCACCCACAAGGAAATCGTGAGTGCGCATCACAGCGGGATCAACAGCCTGCAGGTCTTGTGTTCTACAATCTTTTCCAGAATGAATGTGTCCCTCATGAAGAATTTTTCTTGCCAAAAGTCCAAGGTGGTTACATGGGCGAAATGAGCGCCCAATCTTGCAACTTGTTTACCCTATTTCTCAATTGTTTGCTCCTCGATTGCGGAAAACGGATATCCTCGTTCTCCGGCTACTGATGCAGTAACAAGTAGTACGTTTTTGAGTTTTTTTCAATCTTTGAATGTGCATTTACAGTTTAAGAATAGAGTCTTCGAAAAGAAAATTGACAAAATTGCCTTACAAGGTAATCCGATGCGCAATTGGAGAATCGTGAGAACTTTAGTAGTCCGTTTCCTAGCAATACAGATATGCACAATTCATGAATCAGGATTGCTCTCACCAATCATGAAATATTTGCTTTCACATTCAACTTTCTTGAGGAGCTTTGAACTGTCAATCCTGCTATTTTAGAAGTTGTAGAAAAGGTTTCTTTCATTGCATACAGACACTATGGTTAGTATATTCGACTCGATGGTTGAAAGACCCTCTGTCTATATTCCACAATATTTGAGATTATGTGAAGAATCGTCTACATGTTTTGACACTCAAAAGATATTGACATTGGAGGACTAGTTTGTATTTTAGAAGACTCGAAAGAGGAAACCAGCATACCTTAGGGTTACTTCCTCCAAACCCGATGCTTTGGAGGAACCTGCACATTAAGGCCCCAAAGCCCGGCTTGAGGGTGCTCTTTAAAGATCTTCAAAAATCACAAACCATAGGGAGTGGAGCAATTAGGGTTTCAGATAAGTCCGAATCTGATTGTGTAGATTGTCTAACCTTCGGGCTAATGATTTTCTTAATGAAAACAGGGGTCCCCTCACCTGTAAATCTTATCAACATTTGGTTTTTAGCGTCCTCTGTAACTTGGATAGGACTTCGTCGCCTCCATACTGTATGGAAAGCGGGGTCTGTACTGTGGGTTTATCAGTGGGTCCTTTATACTACTTAGTCAACATTATTGGAAATTCAGACATCAAATATCTTCTGTAACTAAATTGACTCAATGACTGAGGTATGGTACAGTCCTGACTGGGCTGGGCTATTTCGCTTGGCAGATCGACTGCACAGAAGCGCGCTATTTGCTTGCAGGAGCTGCGGACGGTTCTGTGGGGGTATACGATACCCAGCAACCCACTTTTGTGGACTCTGCTCTCCAAATTGCCAAGCATGAAGCGCTCTTCACGGTGGACAAGACCGTGCCTCAGGGACACCTCTACTCCGTGTCATCTGTTCAGTGGTATCCGGTTGACACAGGACTCTTTGTCACAGGGTCCTTCGATAAGAACATCAATCTCTGGGACACCAACACTCATCAGGTGCATGAGTATTTTGGCTTCACAACTTCAGCTTTTGACTTTGTGATCTGTTGGTGATGTTGTGTGCATATGATGTAAGAGGGAAGGTTTCATTAGGGTGTGTCTGAGTGCAAAACTTGTGTTTCGCAATGAGAGGCGATTCTCAAACTAGACTCGAAAATTCGAGTATTTTTGACCAGAATTTGGGGCTTAGATTCGCACAAGGCTCAAATTGGAAAGAAAGGAGAGAATCTTGCAGTTGAAGTCACATCCTAACACACCCTATAGGCTATTTTTCTCTTATTATCTTACGTGAATCAAGTTATCCAAATCGTAATAGTGTTGTAACGAAAACTGAAGTACCCCTTATTCGTTTTTAGCAGTTGCTTATGACTCAGGCCTCCCTCATTTCAAGCACCTGGACATGGATAGACTTCCGCATTTGAGACGTCTCCTCATCCTCAGTTTGGATTAAACGGCTTTCTTGAGATTTAGCTGAAATACTGTTATCAGGTTGACAAAGTTTTGATGCAAAACAGTGTATCTAAGAAGTTTGGATATGTTGCAGGTGGAGCTACAATTTAAAATGCCTGGGAAAGTGTACGCCATTTCAATGTCAGCCATGGCCACGACTCACATGCTTGTAGCTGCTGGAACAGAGGATGTAAGGGTGCGACTGTGCGATCTGGCTTCTGGAGCATGCACTCATACTCTATCCGGACATCGAGGTACTTAGCATATGGTGGTCCGGGTAGTAGTCTCAGTAAATCGCACAGAAGACTTTGTTTTGGGAAGTTGTGTTATGGTTCGAGGGTCATAGTTGCATTTCTACAATCAATTAAGTAGGTAATCTAAGTTCAGGTCCACCGATGTTGTGTACTGTACAAGAAAGAATCTCTTACCGGACATGGTTTTGGCAGATGGAGTGTGGGCATTGCAGTGGTCTGCGTCCAGTGAGTGGGTGCTTTACTCCGGGGGATGTGATGGGGCTATCCGCTTCTGGGATATACGCCGGGCTGGTTGCTTTCAAGTTCTTGACCATAACCGTTCACAGATTGAAAAACGGCCGAGTGTGGCCACTAGTGCCCATCAGAGGCAAGATCTGGTAAACTTTCTAATTCATTGGTCTGGCTAACCCGTTCTAAACTTTGAAGCTAATGTACACAAGTAATTGGAGTCAGCTCTATTGGCCTCTTACAGTAGATCATAGTGATGCATTCTTCGTATGAATCATTATCATTTTGACTGTTCAACATCACTAGCATACTTTTTGTGATTCGTAAATCTTGAGTTCCATAAGTCTACGAAATATGTTCATAGCAGGGCTGATTCGTAAGATCTGGACGTCTCGAGTCTACCTTAACTTGCTGGAAGATGCAGTTACTAATAGGCACTGTACAGGCAACAGCTTCAAGGGGCAGCAGTTCTAGTAGGCCGCAGCAAGGGGCCAAACGGGCCAAGTTGAGTGATGCGTCATCAGCACTCAAGAATGCCAGAACCAAGGAGACCGCAGTTCAAAGACAGCATCCAGGAATGATGTCGGCAAGGGATCAGTCAACAGCTCACTATGGCTCAGTTACATCTCTGCAAACCTCAGCCGATGGGTTACACCTCTTCAGTGCTGGTATGTCTTGCAGATCAGACATTGCTCGCAGCCTCATTTAGCTTAAGTTCCAATTCCTAGGTGGGCCACATGATGGAACGCCGATGATGCTATAATGAATGATTTGCTAGCTACTGGAGACTTTATCATTTAGATGATCACTTTCGTATATGCTGTGTTTTCATATACTCAACTCGAGTGCATCACCTTGAAGAGGCTTGCAAGTTTCTGTCTACTTTGCAGAAGTTTATGGCTCTAAATTGTACCCCTATGGATCAGGCACAGACTCCAGAGTGCGCCTGTGGGATATAGAGTCGGGTTGCAACACTCTAGTAAACTATGAGGCAACAAGGATAAGAGCCCATCAAGGAAGTCAATTAGCTGTGTCTATGGATTCCTCACTCCTATTCGTCGCATCGTCCCATTCAATTCAGGTTGTTAAATATTTCTCTCTACAAATCATAATGTTTGTGATTGTGCAATAGAATTTATCTGGGGGGTATTAGTCACTGGGTTGTTCACTTGTCATTCATCAATATCACTCACCATCTCTCGTGTTTTGGTTCTGAGTGTCAGACTTATGATATTTGGAGTGGTCGCATGCACTCAAAATTAGTTGGACATTACGATAACGTAAATTGCTGTGCTTTTCTTCCAGAGGATCAGGTATTTTCTGTGTCCTGACTTTTTCTTTCAAGAAATGGTTAAGAATAGCTGCTGTAAATTGAAGTGAAATGCCAACTATTGCAATTGTTTAATTAGTGATTCATTGTAACAAAATGGAACAATTAAGTTGGATTAGTACTTAGATTGGGCTCTGTACTGCCGTTGGGGAGGATTTTATTGTATTTTAGATAGGCTTATGTCTGAACATCTGGCTAGTCACCTCCTGTTGATAAGATTTTCACATTCTGACTTTTCTGCAGGAGCTTTATACCGGTAGCAGTGATCGTCAGATTCTTGTTTGGTCTCCACCGAAGCAGGTTCCTGTTAAGGATCAGGTCAGTAGATACTTGATATTTCAACAGCTTTTCATGAATCCTAATCCATCTTTTACTAACCGCTATACGTTTGGAGCAGCAGTAAAAATCTTTAAAAATTGGATGTCGTTTCCTGTTTTTTCACGTGTTCTTTCTTTTCATCTATTGTGTCTTGAAGCGTGGATTCTTGAATTTTGTAGTGAGAAATACAACGTCAGATTTCCTGTTATAATTGTTCTAGGGGCTGATTAGCGTAGCTGACTGGTTTTCAGAACTCGCTATTATCAGTCAATGTGTTCAACTCACAGGACTGTCGTTTGTTTGTTTGTACAGGAAGAGGAAGAAAGGTTGAAAGATGGCGTAACAGCTCTAAAGGCAGATGAAGATGCTTGGAGTGATTAACCCCCGAGATTCCTTGGATTTACTGGCGAAAAAATCTTATCAAGTTTTTAAAATAATTGATGGTAGCTTTTGAAACGTAGGAATTGTATTTTGGCTGCTAGTCAACGGTTTTTGAAGATAATCATGTGTAGAAAGAGAGATGAGAATTTGAACCCTTCATTGTAGACAATCCGGGGTGTATAGGAACCTCAAAAGCTGAAGCTTTCCATTTCTAATGTTGGAAGTATTTCAATAATTTTCTGCTTGTTGCTTATCTCAGACAGCCTTATGTGCTTGATATTCATGACGTTGTGCCATTGTGCACTGGCATTGTACAGTGGGTCCCAATCAAAATGGCACTTTTGAAATCGCAGTGAAGGAAATTTCAATGCTACCAACTTTGACAACCGAGAGTTTCAATTTTTAAGGCCAAAAGATCAATACAAAAAAAGATATTCACAATCTACCAACATGTGTTGTTTTGAGAAACACTTGTGGAAACCACTTCACTACTGCCAACTTTGACACCCTCCCAAGGGTTGAAAAATTGTCTATTTACCATGAAATTATTCTCACAATCCTCTATATGTTAATAACATGTATGCCAAATTTCAAAGACAAAAAAGTCTTACAAAAAAAGATATACACAATCTACCAACATATGTAGTTGTAGGAAACAATGGGGGAAGCCATTTCACTACTACCAACTTTGACACCCTCCCAAGGGCTGAGAAATTGTCTTTTTACCATGAAATTTTTGGCACAAAATACACATTGTGTTAATAATAAGTTTGCCAAAATTTAAGGTCAAAAAATTTATAAAAAAAAAGATACTAACAATCTACTAACATGTATGTCCTCCATTTGCCTCAATCACTGCATGTAACCTAGAAGGCATAGAATGACATTATTGGAGAAGCTTTGTACCACTAATTAACCTCCACTCTCTTTTAATAACTATCTTCAAGTTATCTAATTTTTTAGGGTATATTGGGCCATGTTGCACTCCATTTTTCAAAATCTTCCAAAGGTTTTCAATTGGATTGAGATTGGGAGAGTTTGCACGCCAATCAAGCTTCTCCAAAAGGTGTGTTGGTCTCCATTCTTCACATAGTTTGCTACGATGGACAAGCGCGTCATCTTCCATGAGCAATCCCTGTGGCACTCTACCCATAAAATGAAGCAACTCGCCATTGTAAACCACTTCAACAAAATCCTTAGCAGAGCGCCAATCTTTAGGTAAAAAAACAAATTGTGACTTTTGCCCTCCAGCAAATGCACCCCAAATCATCAAAGAAATTCTTCTACTCTTAAAAGTTGGAACTATATAATTTGCTACATAGCGCTCATATGTAGTTCTCCAAACATGAGTTTGTCTAGAATTCTTTCCAACTTCAAAAGTAGACTCATATGTCCAAACAACTTGCTTCCATTCTTCTACACTTCACCCACAATACTTTTGAGCAAAAATACATGTGACGAGGTGTCAATTTTTTTTTTGACTCAACTATAAATGCCACTGCCATGTAAAGCCCTTCGAATAATTTTTCTAGACACTTGAGTAGGATACATATTAGTAATCTCTAAGAGCGTCAAGCAACTTTTAGCTTGTGAGATACATATAGTAGCACGAACATCTCTATCACTAAGCTTTTTAGCATGATTTCTACCACAAGGTTTGCTTTTGTAGGTTCCATCTTCTCAAAATTTCTTCACCAACCTTTGAACAATTCTAATAGGGACTCCAACAATAGCTGCAGTGTCAATTTCAACTTCATTGAAATATGGAAATATGTGATTTTTGAGAGGTCCCAAAAGGCATATATGTACCATTAGTGGAAGAGTGAAACTTGCAAATTGTACTCAATTTCACAGCTTTGAGCATAGCTTGCCAATTTGACTTAATTTGGGATGAAGGAAATTTTACTTATCCATTTGCTTTGAAAATGGTCCCAACAAAAAAAATAAATTGTATTATGTTATTCACCATTGAAAATTCAAATTTGCATGTGTTGATTTGGAGTTATTTGCAATTTCTACTTATACAAAAAATTACATTTCAACAATTGTAAGGTGAATTTGGTAGCTCTGAATGTGAATTAAAGTTTTTTGAAAGTGCATTTTAGAATACGAGCACTATTTGTAGTTGTTCATGTCACATTCCATCCCAAAAAGCTTTTATATGCAAATTTTGAAAAATTGTGGAGAGGGATAGCATACTAAAAATGAAATATGTACATTTTTTTGTTTTAATTTCACAACTTCTATGCAATTTCACATTCTTAGTTGGAATGCATACTAATAAGCAAGCTCTTTAAACATCACATGGTCATATTTTTTTTTTTAAACTGCTTCATTGGGAATAACTAGAAGCCCATGTTATTTTTTTTTTATGGAAAAACATTTAAAAAAAGGCTTAGGCACTGAGGGATTAATTGCAAATGTCTTGCAATGTACATGGTCAATGTTTTTGGAATTTCTTCCACATATTTGTACAACAAAGTAATTCTAGATTCTACATTCAAATATGCAAGGAAAACAATTTCAAAATTCATTTTCTCTTTGCAATAGAAATGACAGTTTTTAGCGAGTCACGGTGTAAAAGAAGCCTTGCAACTTTAGTGGTTAATGTCTAATGTGTCAACGTTCTTGCAAAGGACTCATGAGGTTTTAGGTTGATTTTTCTGACCTCAATTTCAGACATGATTTTGCAAACCTTTTTTTAAGATAGATGATCACATTAACTTTTGGGGGATGAAGTTTTTATTACAATAATTGCTTGGAGCGAAAGTTACGCCATTAGAGTCCAAAAAGCAATTCAAGGAGCAATTACTAAGAAAATCACAAAAAATTATTTCTTAAATTATTTCATTTCATTTTTTTTAAAACATCTTATTTTTGTCTACATATAGATTTCTAATTTATTTTATTTAGACTAATGATTAGAAAGTTGTAAAAAATTCTAGATTTGGAGGCAACAATTCATTTTGGTTTCCTTGGTACTAGTGCAATGCACATTCTAACATTTATTTTCTCACTTCAAACATTATAATCTCTCAATCTGCACACTCAAATGGATTGAATTTTTTTTTTCTACACTTTGTCTTTGACACTTGAAGTGACATGTAGGGAATGTTTGTTATGCATTCTAGATTAGTTTTAGATTGCAAATTTGTTGTTGATTGTGGCTCTTGATACTTGTTTATCACACTTGTTTTGTTTCGTTTTAATTTAATTTTGGATTATGGACAAAGCATAAATTTTTTTGGCATTTGTGGACATTTTCTCATCCAAGTCATCCAAAAGCCTTTAAGAATTATGAAATTAATTAATTTTAGAATATACTAGTGTGCCCCTTGCCTTTGTCGTAGTAGAATAATAATAAAGTAATTTAAAAATAACCCCAAAAGTCAGAACTTTCACACCAAAAGGTTAATAAAGGTTGTATTGTGGTATACGAGGTTGTATTCTTCATAGAAATAGAAAACTTTATGCACAAATGAGTGCAAATACTTTTGGACAAAGTTTGTGTAAAGTTTGTGCACCCTTCTTTGCCCAAAGCTTTGGAACGATACCAAGAAGGCCACCGGATGGTTTATGATTTCTTACATATGAATGTAACAAACAAACAAAACAAACAACCTAACTTAAGATATAGATCATGCATGGATAAAAAAAAATGAATGAAAACTTGAAAAAAAAAAATTGGATGGATTTTTCAAAAAACAAGTTTAGTTTTGCTAAAGCAATTGACCTAACAAAATGTCTTTAATCCTTGCCATGCTATGAGAGTAGTTTTTTTATCCTCTTCATATGTTTAGATTTAGTTTAATCCCTTAAGTTCCTTGATTATGTTTTTACCAAGAACATTCCAAAATTGCCATTTCTAATACAAGTACCAAATTTTTGATAAAATATTTTTTTTAACACATGTAACTATAGGATCTTATGGTGAGCAGGTTTGAAAAGATGTAGAAAAAATTTCAGAAATTTCCACCTTGTAAATTGCAAGATCTTAGTGACAAAATCCTCATTTTGGCCCTGCAAAAAAATAGGCAGCTATGCTTCACAAGGTCACATGCTTAAAAAATTTTAGGCAAGTTGGCTACCGACATGCTTGAAAAATTTCACATCATTTGCAATTGCACAACATATAGGAAAAAAATAGTAAGTAGAAAAATGTAGAGAATGATTCAAATTTCAAAATACTAAATTGTTAACAATTTAGTTATGGAATTGAAAAATTACAATCCCAATGGTTGTAATGTTGTATAGAGTAATACACAATGTACACCTAATGTTTTTATTTTTTTCCAAAAATATTTAAAATTGAGTTAAGTAAAGGATTTCAAAATTTGTTTGAGAGTAGAGATTCCATAACTACCCACAAAGTACCCCAAACTAAAACTCAACATAACTTTCGTTTCAATAATCAAAATGGAATGATTCAAAGTTTTCCATGTGTATATAAATCTAGAAAACCAATTAAAAAAATTTATTTCTTAAAAAACTTCATTTTTAAGAAACATTTTTTTGTTGCCCAAGCTACCCATGAAATAATGAAAACTACATCTTATACAAAAACTTTTGAACCATGTAGTCAAATGTTGTGAAAATTGTTGGGCCTCAAAGCTACTCCTTGGGCACATGTTGTGTGAAAATTTCAAAGAAAAGAAAGAAAAATTCCGTTTGTAGTGAGTTGCTCAAAATCACTATGTTGCCAAAAAAAAAAACGGTTACACAATGCATGATTTCCAGGGTCAATCTGCCTAGTGTCTATTCTTATCAAGGAAAAAAAAGAACCCAAATTCGGCATGGAGTGCTTTTTTAATACAAGCACTGTGCAAGACTTCATTTTGGGACAGGATTTGGGACGGAGGGAGTATTACTTTCTCACGAGCACATATCTGAATCAGGACCGTTTCTTCTAATTCTCTTCTCCCACGGTTGCACTGTCAAACATGAAATTGCGCATTTGCGACACGAAAGCGTGATTTTGTAGAGAATGAGTGTAAACTGAAGTCGGTAGCTTCAGTGACGAATTCTTGGGATCCTCTTGGAGTTGGGAATCTTGGAGTGTACTCTTTTGGGATTGAACTGAGCTTATGTAATTTGCCACAACATTGGATTTCATATTGATATTGAAGGGTACAAAAATCGACACCTAGTGTCCACGTGCGGAAGCTAGCAACGAGTGTCTGGACGGTTGTTCCTCCTGATTCTACTTCACTACGACGGACTTTTCAAGCAAAAATTGAACTGCGAGATTCTGTAATTATGCGAAATGTGAATTCCATCGACGTCGCCTAGTTAAGTTTTAGTGTCTCAGAGTTGGAGCAATCGCAACAAAAGTGGTGGAATTCAGTACTGTAATTACATATGAACATTACTCCTTGAAACTTGCAACCTCTACGAGATTGCAGCGGTCGAGAGAGCATTCAACCTGTACATCCATGTCTGTGAACACGTTTCCGAGCTCCGTCAAAAGTGGACTGCTACACCCTGTACATGTTGCACAACACACAGAGACTGTCCCCGAAGTGTACAATACATTCAACGATGGAGTCAAACTTTTGTTGCGTAAGAAAGGAAGAATTCATCACCAGCTTGTTTAGAGCGCATACGCTGGTGTTCAATCCGCAACCTCATTGTCGCTATCATTGATTTGCACATACGTCGTCCCATCAGAATTCTTGCATTCTGAATGGGTGATCCTGGGCACCTTCAAGCTCCTCGGTTGATGTTCGCTCAACATCACGGGTAACGTCTTGCACTGGCAAAATTCCTGCTCCTCCTCTTCTGACTCGTTCTGAAGGGAAATGATCGGCTCGTTCGGGATTGTAACGATCGGCTTGTTTAACTGGGAATGCTTCTGTCCACCTTCTGGTAAAGGTTGCGCTTGCAAACTCTGCAAATTCTCATCTGTTGGGTTCAGCTTCTCCGGAAAGAGAACGGATACAATGTTCTGCACGAAAGTCGTTGCCTTCTCCATGCCTTGGATCGGGCGAGCTTCTGGAGGTTGCATTAGGGTTTGTAATAGGGTTTCTTCTTCGGAATCTTTGTCCTCGCTCTCTTCCCGTTCCTTTGAATGGCGATTGTTCCTTTGTTGCCTGGACAAGCAAGCAAGCCTACTGTAGTTGGTTTTCCAAGGATACTCGCCTCCATCACGTGTTGGATACATCGCACGCGTTCCATCCGAAGCAACAAATCCCACACGGAAATGCGAGGATGATACCAGCGTGAACACGAGCTCATCGCCAGTTTTCAGGCTATGGTCGTACGAAAATTCCCGCCACCCGTTGCTGATGGTGTAGCTCCTCGAAACGCGTCGCAATTGAAACCGCATGTGCCACCGCTTGCTCCCTGTTGAATCCGTCATCGTCACATGCTTTGGAATCTTGTGCTCTTGACAAAACCTCGTCGGGAAAGCCTGGCAAACATCTACTTATCAGAAAACAGAGCCACAGACACTGGAATTCGATCACTACTAGCTAACTCTCTGCCTCAAATGGCACCCCCAATTCAATTCAACTCCAAAGAAGAAAGGCAAAGAGAACACGAAGTACAGTTCGAGATTGCACCAGTCTACAGCAGTAAGCGGAATGATGCGCCGTCTTGCCCGTTATGACTTTGGTGAAGCTGGGCTCCCTGGTGGTTCCAATGGACCCTCGCGTGTGAATAGCTTCTTCGTTGTCTGACTGCTCTTTGAATCTGTAGCCTCGCTTGCTTCGGAACTTGGAGCTCGTTGGGATTGATCGTTCTCGAACGATCGCATTGACAGGCTCACTTGGAGTGTCGGAGCTGCTGTTGTTGAGACGGCTCCTCGTCAAGGGCGCCATGGTTTTCTTCAGTGCACAATCAGGAGCATTTGGCACGCAGTTTGGAGCTGGCTTGTTGTAAAAAGGGCTTAGTTAGTAGCCCAGTAGCCTGAAAAGTGCTTGAGGGACGGGAATGCATGAAGTGATCACTGATTAGACTGGTCATGAGAAAGATGGGAGTTATCTTACTAATGGCAGACGACAGTCATTCAAGTTCAGCCGTACTTGCTTACTAATCTCATCATATGTCATCGATGCTGGCCACGACAGAATCGATTGGACATGCATCAAGCTCCACTCAGCAAATTGAATTTGCCTTGAGGATGACTGGACAAGGCCAGGGAGCCTGATACCAGTCTTTCTTTTGAGGGCTACATACACTATAATTACCAAACTCTAGCTAATAAAAGATTGCAAAGGTATAACACCCTCTAACTGAGAAAATGTAAAGCCATACCAACAACCAATCACAAAATTTAGTCTGTGCAGTGGGGTCCAAACTCATTTACATAACTCTCAGCACTCTGTCTCATCCAGAAAGCAAAACCCATGCAAAATGGACTCAAAATGGACTTGTGGCAAGTGATTCCCAGAGTCATGGATTCATTCCTAGGATTGCTGAAATTAAAAACATAACATTTGAAAATAAAAGCCGACCACAATCTGTGTAATAGCATCGGCTCTAGATATCGATAATGCTATTCCACAGATCCTCGAGTGACCCAGTTTAGACACAGCTACCCATCTTGCATAGGTTCAAAGTAATATCTGATGGGCTGGCTTGATCGACATGTCCGTCCGAATTCTCTCCTCCAGTGCAGTCTCAGCTATGTCGTAAACAGGGCACAACGTGCACAATCTTTCGAACATATATCCTTAACCACCGTCGCTGCTTCTCCACGTTCCATTTGCATCTTTTTACCCCTTGCGACGACACCTTGACCCGAAGAATCCAGTCATAGCTTCCCGAGGTCGTACATGTCCGACTCCATTACGTAAGGTCTTCCAAAGTTCCCGCATCCCAATTCACGAATCCATCCCCATCCCCTTGAGTTCCCCTTCCTCTCCATCTCGTCCAGCATCTTCCAAATCTAGGATCACGGCCATTTCCATTCACCAAGAACATTGACTCGAATACAGTACTTTTGCAAATGTATTGCAGACGCAAGCAAATTTAGCATTTCCAGAAGAACGAAGTTTGATCAGCTCAGGCTGCTTTACAGTGAAAAAAGTGTCAGCTCTACAGACTGGAAGCTTTTCAATTTGCTGGGAAAGTGTGTGCCACATATCCCGTAACCATGGTCATCTCTATCTCTCCACCAAGGATACAAGTAGACGAAGCATGAGCCGCCGACATCATCCTTGCGCTTGGGGCAATGATGCAGTCCGTGAGGTTCTACCAAGACGCATCAATTGCTGGTTGAAAACTTTTTCCAACCCCCCTGCGGTGCTCGCAAGAGCGCCTAAGAATTTCTGAAAGGTTGCCCCTAGGCTGCAACCTCCAACAACCAATCCAAACCAGGAATAAAACTAGTACACTAAATAGTAGGTTGCCTTAACCCCTCAGCGTCCAGTGCGTGTTTACCAAAATTCAGACCCTTGCGAACTCATTTCAATCTAACTAAGGTGGGTACACCCAAAACCGCCACTTTTTGCTACTGAGCCTAGTTACTATTATTAGACTATTCAAATTTTCATATATTCTTGTTGGCAAGTGAAAGGAGGTTCCAACGCACCAGAGAACATGGCATTTGGACATCGTATGCAAAAGTTATTAAGGGTCAAAGTTTGTTTTTGAAAGCGCTCCATCCACATAGGTACATAACTGATTTTGGAAATGTACACAACCTGTAGATGGCGCTTTAAGGTCAGGTGCCATTTTTGGGGTGCCTACCTTATCACTTAACAGGAAATCCACATGAACTGGTCATACCAATTGGTACGGTAGAACCACCCATTACCAACCAGTCATCAATAACCACCCAGTAGGGTGCAGCTATTTCCAACCGAGGTTGGTACAGATTCCAACCATAGTTTGGAATGTGATTTTTTTTTTTTGTAACAAGCTTGGCACTATAAAGGCATAACACATGTCCTGATTTAGTGAGCATGAAAGTAGGAAGCAATGAGTGGGAAAGTAGTTATGGAATGGTCGAAATTAGAAGACTTTATATCTTGGGTATGGGTTGAGGCCAAATTTTGGCTTCCAAAATTTCATAGAAAATTCAATTTAAGGCAAACTTGGCAGTGCCCATCATTTCTATCTTCCTACAAAGCTATAAATTCACATTGCCTTACTTTGAGAGATAGAATACCATCACTAGGGCATTTAGGGGTTAATAATTAGGTTGCCTTACTTCAAGAAAATAACTTTACAGGCCATTAAAGTCAACAAATATTTCTATTTGTGCACATGGAGGTTCATTAGTCCCAATTACAACTAAGTATACTTAGTTCAAAATTAGATTTTTTTTGGTTAAGAAACAATAAATATTTATACAGTGTAGAATGTCAAGAAATTAGTATGGGGCAACCTAATTTCACTATTTAGTGTACTAAAACAAACATATTCTCATTCTAATAAACGATGAGGGGCAGAAGAAGAACTAGGGCTCGATGAACCTCTAAATGCTCGAGGCACCCAATTTTGGTGTTGATTATACTTTGAAGTTAAATAAAACCTAATCAAATTGCTATTTTTAATAGTTTGTATTTTTAATAATTTCTTTTTGAAGTTTGGTTTTGGCATCAAAAACATGATTTTGAAAATGATTGATTACACTAGAAGAAAAATGTGTCCGGCACAACCCACTACTATGCAACTAGTGTCCTATACAACTATCCTGCAACTGTAATCTTCTCTATATGCACCAAATTTGACAACTAGGTTGTTTAGTCGCAAAGTAGTCGTAGAATGAAGTGTAGGGTTACAGGATTGTAACAGTATTGGCAATTAGAATTACTGTGAGGTATTCTACATCCAGTTTTCATCACAGTCGTAGATGTGGACAACTCTACACATCGTGGAGTCCACTATGGCAAACCACAATCACATATTATCTAAATTTGACCACAATTCAACTAGAAAACGACTAGAAAACAACTAGTTTGCGACTAGAAACAACTATAGTTTGACTAGAAAACGACTAGACTGCAACTAGAAAACAACTATAGTTTGACTAAAAAACGACTAGATTGCAACTAGAAACAACTAGAATTTGTAAATGACAACTCTGTTACACTCTTGTAACCCTACACTATTATAGAGCTTCTCTGGGAATATATTGCAACTACAGAATGACTAGAAAACAACTAGAATTTTCTAGAATTCTTTTGGTTGTTTTGTAGTCATTTTGTAGTCGTTTTCTAATTTGTTTCCCGATTATTTGTCTTATAGCAATTGTCCCATATCAATTGTCAAGAGTACCATTAGATTAGACATATAAGACTTGTAAGTTGTTGTAATCTTATGTAATGAACTCCCTTAGTAGAATTTTAAGATTACTATAGGTGTAGATTTCTACAGTTTGTAGATTTCTACAAATTGTTGATTTTAACAACTTGTAGATTTCTACAAATTGTTGATTTTAACAACTTGTAGATTTCTACAAATTGTAGGTTTCTACAAACTGTAACTGAAATCCAAGAATTTTTAAATTACATAATTTCCTAAACCAATGAAATCTTTTAAATCTAAATATCTGAAATCTAAAATAGAATTTAGATTTGTAATATCCAAAATCTACAAATCATTAAGATTAGAATTTTAAAATCTACAAATCTACAAGTCGCAAACAAGTTACAAATGAGTCGCCAACAAGTTGCAATGGAGTCATAGATAAGTTGCAAACAAGTCGCACAACTCATCGACTGAATGACCGACGTCATGTGGCAGCGAGTACACATAAGCGACCACGTCAGAAAAGGCCGTCGACGAAGTTCAAACTACGCTGTCGGTTGAAAAACAGATTCACTTCATTTTGCGACTCTAGTTTTTATGCGACTTGTCCACTGCAACTACGGACCTCTAGATTATCACATGTCGCAAATTAGTTACACAACTCAAAAAGCAGTTGCTCTTTGCAGTTGCAGAACCCCTCATTTTCTTCTAGTGTTATGGTTTTTCTATTCAAAATTTTGTGCAAGGGTATCCATTGCAATCTTGACTTCCCGTAGTATTGAGGGCTCTTGGAAATGTGCATCAAATATTCTAGATCTTAGAGAAACAATCCCATTAGAAATTTATTTTTTTTAAATTGTAGAGTAGATTTTTAGAAACCATAAATTGATTGGGATTATACATGTTAGATAATTTATCCTCATAATTTTTCAGTGACCAACTTTTTAGATTTGACATGTGAAAAAAAGATTGAAAGACTTTATACCACTTTCGTAGTTTTAACACCCTCATGATCAAACATTATAATCTTTCAGTCCATAAATGATGTTGTGTTTGCTTTTCCTATGTTATATCTAACACGTCTAGTTTGAATTTGTACGTTAACAGTTTAAAAAAATTGCTACAGCTTATCAAAATGTTGACTTTTGGTTCAATTTAGAGCAAATTCCTAGAAGCTCAAAAGAGGTCTTGGACATTTAGGCATTAACAAAAACGTGAACTCTTTATAGCACTAACAACAATTGCGAAATGACTCACGATCATTCTATACTATCAAATTTGGGGGTAGAAAGAATTTTTGTTTTTTATACAAATGAAAGGTATTTCATTGCAAAAAAGAGGAACTAAATAGCCTTTTAAGTACAAAAGCTCTCTTATTGTGCTTTGGTTGAAGTACAACAACTTACTTGCTTTTACTTAGATACTTTGGTAGACTCGATTCTAATATAGGACGTAGGATCCAGAGTCAGGATCTCCTTATTATACCCGCTATTCACGAAGTCCGAGGTCTTCAGTAGTCTTTCTTGGAAAACTTTAGACTACCAAATGGAGCCATTTCTCTGGTGGAGCTCTCTTTTTGTTGAATGTTGTCACTATAAGAACCCCCCGCTTTTTGTGACATTAGACCAAAAACGTGGCATGTTTTTTGGACATAAGGACTATTGATAATTTGAGGTAGTAGGCTAGAGAACATGTGGATGTTAGTGAGAGAATGATGTGATGTTGCAGAAAACAAGTATGTTGTTTGTGACATCTGATAAAACGTAGTCACGTTTTACATCACAAAGTTTCCAACCCATGATTTGTCAATAGTTATCGTGTGGTAATTGTTGTTTCATGGGTTCGCACATTAATTTAACAATTATCGCATCGTTACGACCCATTACTGCACAATTTACCGCACCATTACGATGTTGCAATATTTGCAACTAATCATGCATCGTAACGGTGCGGTAAATTGTGCAATAATGAGTCGTAACGATGCGATAACTGTTAAATTATCGTGTGAACCCATGAAACAACAGTTACCACACGATAATTGTTGACAAACCGTGGGTTGGAAACTTTGTGATGTATATGACGTCCAAAAAAACATGACAATGCCATGTCAACAAAGTCTCATGGTTTCATTGTGGGTAAGTTTTCAAAAGTTATCGGAGACTAGAGTAAAACACTAAAGTGCTTTGAAAATCAAAAGGGAAGGGTAGGTGCTTGCGAGTATTATAAATAACTCTTCCATTGATGGATGATAAAGTAAGTCTTCACTACTTTTTAGTTACGACTTACAATGAAGCACAAAATTAGCTGGCATGGCCTATATAAGTAGTAGTACGTGTTTACGCACACATAATGACTGTAAATAAATCTGAGTGGTTTAGGATTTAGTATGCAAATTACTCTATAATATGCTTTACTTCAAATCATGCATGTGATTTAGGTTTATATGTAGTATTGGAACCTCTTCAGCATATATGTGCTTTAAAAATTATGTTGATATGAAAAAAAAAATAGAAAAAAATGAACACTCATTTTCATTGTATTCATATTGTATACCACAATTCTTTGATTGTTGTTGCAATGGTGGAATATGATTGTAGTACTATTTTGGACCTTAAAATCCAACTTAGAAGCTTATTATTGAGATACAAAGGCTTTTGCAAAATTTCAAGCAACATGTGAATAAAGTTTGTAGAAATGCAAATCAATCTACCTTTTGCATGTGCTAAAAGTGTACACCCTTTTCGCAAGTTCAGAGAGCAGACTTTATTATTTCCAAACCTAAAAAGTTTGCTTAAATAATACCTTCAAATGCTAGAATATAAATTTTCTTCTTCCTTTTTTTTTCCTCTCTTTAATTTTTTGGTAGAAATCATACATTTCCATTTTGTCTTAGACATCTTCCATCATTTTTTTTAACATCACTTTCATAGATAAATTTTCTTACGTTTACATTGTAAAAGACATACTATTAAGAAAGGCAAATATAGTAACTATATTTAACAATTTTATTTTGTTTGCTAAAAGTCAAAGTCCTCAATGTAATAGGGCAATTTCAAATTACTAAGATAGGGGTTTATTTAAACAACCCTTCATAATTCTATGAATCCAATAAAATTTAATTTGCAAGAGAATTTTTTTTTTTCCATATTTATAGACAATGTTGTTTCCCCCTTCACATGGTCTTTAATTTTGTTGTATTTTAGTACTATGTTTACCTCTCTTTTGTTTATTGACATTATGCCATTACTATATACTATAGTATAATGTTGCATGCTTTCTAGTATTTGGAACAAGAAGCGTCTTCTCAATGATGGAATTCACTATATCTCATGTATAGTGGTTGAGCACAAGGTTTGTATTGTTCTAGTAGTTGTTATAGGTCATTCACAAAATATACATTAGTACAATTTTTTTGATTCCATTAGGTATTAGTAATAATATTTTGTTACATGGTTTTTTTTATTTTTCTGGACTATTGCATTATTTTCACATTAGTTTTTAAAGATACTTGCAGATATAGTATTTTTGTAAAATAAAATTTCCTTCAACCCCTACAATCACAAGGCTTTGTTTCCATAAGTAGCATCTAAAGGTGCCATGTCAATTGCAAAATGAAAAAAACTTTGAAATTAAATTTTGGCACATCTACCTATAGGATCTTGCACTAGACTAGTATATAAATGTGTGGAAGAAATTTAAGAAACTCGACCTCATACATTGCAAGGTATTTGTATTTGAAGTGAATAAATTTTTTTTTTTTGACATTGGTTGACTAGGAATTTCGGCTCTGAATCATCTTAGCTAAAATTTGAGCACTAATGCACTATTGATTTTTAGTTTTTTAGTTTTAATGTTCAAGAATTGAGTTGATAGTCTAACTATTTTGTTTAAAAATTAACACACATTATTTTCACTCATTGAAAAAATTATTAAGTAGAAGTACATTCAAGAAGAAAGGTAAATCTAAATTGTTAGAAGCTCTAAGATGGAATTGGAATACAATAATCTCAATGGTGTTTGAAATTATTCTAGCAAGACATTCTAAACTTGTGAATTTTTTTTCCTACAAATTCTGCAAATTGAATGTAGAATTGAATCCTACAAGTTATTTTTCCAGAAAGATGCTTTGATAGTTTGAAAGAAAAGTTTATCCATAACTTCCAAATAGCAAAGCCAATTGGAAAGAATAAAAGCTTCCTACGTACATAAAATTACAATGTAGGAGAATTTTTTTTTAAATTAGCATAATGCATTGTAGCACATGTAATCACAATACAAATAAAACATAAAATACATTTGCATGTCCTATAAAATTAATATAATGTACTATAGCATATGTAATCATTCTACATATGTCTATGTGATTTTTATATAGTATACAAGTTAGCATAGCATGCTCTCCGTTTAGTAGGATTGCTTATTTTTCTATAATATTGCAAAGTTAATTCTTTATTTCCTTTAATTTTTATAAATATTTTCTTATATTCAAAAATATACACAAAAAATAACACTAAATTTGCAATTATTTCAACTATGCATAATAGTATAAATTTTATTTGTAAATTTTACTAATTTAAAATCATAAAATTTTCATCAAATTATAATTTATTATTATTGTTATCTCACTTTCTAACTTTCTTATTGTCTAGTCATTTATTTGTGATGTGGTGATTTTCAAGTGTCCTTGAATTTGCAAATATTCGACATTTTATAAGTGATAAAATTTAGAATGCTTCATGTACATGGCATGGAAATTCCTTGTTGCACATTCTAGCGTCATGCTATGTCAAAGTTGATGTTGCAAACAATATTGATTTAATAAATGTGATGACATCAATTAAATGATTTAGTAGACATCCCCATATATATTGAAAATGACATCTACATGTTCATTATGACATCTAAGACAACAAGTCAAATTTTTGGAAAATTTAAAAATTGTTGGAGCCAATGTTTTAGACAACATTGATGTGGACATTCAGTTTAATACTCTAAATGTTCTTGTGAACATTTACAATGATGTCCAGGAAAACATAATTGAAACATCTAGATGTTTTCTTAGGCATCAGTTCAGACAACGTTGTATTCATTTTGATGTTTATATGTGAAATACTACTTTTAATACAATTGCTAAGTTTTACATATTCCATATGGTCCTGGAGAGATCACTTAGTGTATCTATAACAAACCACATGTGTTCAAGTGATTTTTTGGCCCCCTATATATTTTTTAATAAACTATAATTTTAACCTATAATTTTGAGATTTTTATTTAATAATGACTACTGGTATAGGTTTCTATTGCCAAAAATTTCCAACTCAAACAACATATGAAATGACTTCTAGAATAGGTTGAAAAATGAATTGAAATGGCATGTTTTTCAACTCAAATATTTATAGAGAATGCATTTAGATGACCATTACATCATTATTGAAGGAAAATGAAATCTCAAAATAGAATTATTTTTAGCAATTTTTTGTTCATTTTTAAGACAATTTTTTCTTATATAATATAGAGGTGTGAAAGTTATTTTCAACTCTACAATAGTATAATGTATGTCTTTACTTCAAAAATTAATAAATTATTATGAGTAATAAATAATAATATCAATAATACAAAATATAAACTTTCAAATTAGGAAAATCTACTCATATTTTTTCTTTTCCTTTTATTTAAGCTTTAGGACATATAATATAGGGGATCTAAAATCTTAATACACATAGTTTCTAATGGATACTCTAAGTGATCTCCCCGGGCATATGGCTTGTCTTCCCTCCTTTGCCCCCACATGTATAAAGAGCTTGTCTTTCCATCTCTCCATACTCACAATAAATGGCCTTTAACTTCTAAAGGTCAGAGATTTTGTTTTCACCAAAAATGCTCTAAAATTGTCATTTCTAGTACAAGTACGAAATTTAGAAAAAAACCATTTTTGGACACATGTAACTGTAGGATCTTTTAGTAAACTGGTTTGAGAAGATGTGGAAAAAGTTTCAGAAATTTCCACCGTGTGGATAGCAAAATATTAGCATTTGAATTGATAAATTTTATTTTTTGTCCCTACAAAAAACTGGGCAGCTGCACTTCACAGGGTCACATTTGTATGAAAAAATGTACAAAATGGTGGTTATTCTTGGGATTCATTTTTCAAGGCAAATTGGATACATGCTTGAAAAGTTTTAGATTATTTGGAATTGTACAACATATAGGAAGAAATAGTAAGTAGAAAGAAGTAGAGAATGATTCAAAATACTAAATTGTCAAGAATTTAATTATGGAATTGAAAAATGCCAATCCCAATGATTGTAATGTTGTAATAAACAATCTACATCCTATGATTTATTTTATTTCAATTCCATTGAAAATTGAGTTCAATAAAGGACTTCAAAGTTTATTTTAAAGTAGAGATTCCATAACTACCTGCAAACTAAAATTCCTCATAACTTTCATCTCATTAATCAAAATAGAATGATTCAAATCTTTTATCACATATATAATAGTAGAAATCAATTTCAAATTTTTTTTCCCTTAAAAAGTGATTTAAAAAAAAAAATTGAGTTGCCCGCCAAGCAATAAAAATTACGTATCATACAATAACTTTTTAACCATGTAGTCAAAAGTTATGAAAATTATTGGGCCTTAAAGCTACTTCTTGGACACATGTTGTGTGTAAATTTAAAATAAAAAAAATAAAAATTCCGTTCATAGTGAGATGCCTAAAATTGCTATGTTGCCAAAACACGGTGTTTGGTCCTTTACTCCTTAGGGGTTAAGCTATGTGACATTTTTAAAAAATCTTACATATTGTGTATGATGTGTTGTGTATGGTGTATTCAATTTTTTGTATTGTGTATGACATATTGTGTATGATATGTTATTGCATTGACAACATGTCTCTTAGAACATAGCACATGACACAACAAATCTAAGATTTGATGTCTCCATGGATGTGCTATAACATATGTCAGATGCTACATGACGTTCAAAGTGCATGTCATAGTAGATGTCTACATGGACAAGATCCAAGACCCAATGGAATGCTGAAATCATGTATGACATCAACAAAGAGCAACATGAAAAATTTGATGACATGGTATTGTCCACCACCTTAGTGATGATGTGGCGCCAAGGTGTCAACCACGTGGCAACATTTCATGACCTTGGAAGACCATGTTTTTTGTGACGTCTTCAAAAAAATTCTTAAAAACGTGACATGTTTTTCATGATTTTTCATGTTTTGGGGCTTGTCCATTATAAAACATTTTTTGGGACATCCTTGTTGACATGGCTCACGTCCAAAAAAAGGTACTTAACACGTTAAGGGGCCTATCACAAAAAATGTGGGTTTCTTATAATGTATTCACAGTTTCTAATGGTTGGGCAATTTTTTTGCATGATAGTTTGAAGGTCATCATTGTATTTGTAAATAAATAAGTTGTGAAGACTATTATCAAGCAATGGGTAAATAGTCTTTTCAACTTGCAGTTGAGAGCAATGATTATGCATGATGTCCTTGATGAAATAAAAACACATGTATGTGCATAGTCAAGGGTTTGTTTGTTTTTTCTAGGTAGAAGCTATCATTGTTATATATCAAAGCAGTCTACTTGTTGGCAGTAGAAAACAATTTCTTTATTGGCATAGTGTAGAAGATTTTGGGACCCTAAACCACAACATTTGTAAATGCATATGTGAAGCTTAGTTTATATAATACTATTTGTGTGGTTTTTAACTTCCTTGGTTTTTTCTCCTACTATGCATGTATGATTCATTTGTATGAATTGTTTAATATATGATGTCCATATATGTGTTGTTTGTATGGTTTGTGTTCAAAAGTAGTTAGTTTATACACGTTATAGTGATTAACTCTAAATTCATGTATAAATTTTTGAATTACAATAGGTATATATTTAAATGCCTCAATTTTCAATTTGAGCTATTATAGGGTGCAAGAAAATGGGCAAAAAATAGTAGAAAAAAAATAGGGGCATATATATTATGAAATAATAGCTAAATAGACCCCCAAATAAAAAAATTCAACACACATATATATGGATTATAAGATATAGTAAAGTACTTAAGGTTATAGTGATTTATGACCTAATTGATTTTGGCCATGGTAGGAAAGAATCTCAATCTCGTGGATGATGAAAGAAACTGAAAAAATATTATTGCAGTCTCGAAGTCAAATGCAACAAGTATTGATTGTTATGGATGGCAATTTGGATGACGAGTTTGAAGTTGATGATGAGTATGGAGCTGACAATCAAGTTTCTTACACCTCTAGAATAGAAATAAATTTGTGCAATTGAAGGTGAGTGGAAAACTATTTGTTTGATTAGCCCTTGATGTTGCTACAATCAGTGAAATCAACTCCAACCTAGATCCTTTGCTTGAAAAGAATTACAAGTGAACTTGAGTGACAATATGATTCATAATTTCTTCTTGTTTAATATGTTGTATTTGATTTGGAGACAAGAAACGAGGAGTAACAATACAATTTCCCTTGACCTTCATGGATCATAGAGGTCCTTGGTGATAGGTCACATGCAAATCTCCTTCATGTAGATCTCAACCGGCTTGCAAGGCTTGCAAGTGACAATCCAGGTCACAATCCTAGCAAACGAGACATAATACACTCAATAATTCCTTCTTCAACATTTCCACTCAATGTACTTATTTTTTAATTTTTCTTTCTTTTAATGGACACAATGAAGTACAACAAATATGCAAAAAAGAGCAAATAAGGATACATTGTTTCATCTTTGATGATTTCTTTTTCATTCTTGAATTGTGCTCTAAAGTTGACTTAGTATCTTGCTTTCAATAAATTGAATGTCTTTGCTCAAATGTGGATTATTCTTGCAAAAAGCCTTAAATGCAGATATCATGATTGGACATATTGGCAAATATGAAGTGACATTATTGTGACAACTAAGCCATTCAATAATATCATGCAAATGATTTCCATGTTTTAATTTTTAATCTATAATGTGATTGTATTTGCGTACATATCAAATTATTCAATATTGTTTCAACAAACATCTTATAAATATTACCATGAAATTGTCCAAAACAAAAAAATCCAACCATGAATAATTGTTGATTTAATATTCCTACACCACCATATTGGAATTGTTGAAACAATGCCTTTGATTGACAACATTGAGTCAACATAACTTGTGACATTGTTGAAACAACCTTGTTTGGCTAGTTTGTGTTTGTTATGTTGTTTCAACACTGGTGAAATATTGATTCAAAGTTTTGAAGAATTTCATATGTTAATTGATTTTATTTTTTGATGTATTACTTTTGAACATATTTGTCAATTTTTTGCAAATTCATATTTTATTTGGATGAGCTTTAGTTGATGTGTACTACAACAACATGCAAAGATGTGATGGCATGAAAAAACAAGTATTCTTAAATTTTGAGTGATTTCTACAAAAGAGCTTAATCCATAAATGATGCTGAGGACGTTTTCCGGCCAAAGAATGACAGAATCTCTCCATGCAAGAGAGAAGTGCAACTATTCATCCTCCAAATTTTGTGTGAAAAGGGAAGGTCTACTACAATAATTCGACTTCCAATGAGTGCTTTTGCATTTTTTTAAACCAAAAATTCATACTGTACCAAACAAGATCATTTCCACGGTGACCAGCTCGTCAATCAGCTCTGTTCATCAATTAATAATACAGAGGTGAAAATTTAAAAATCTTTGATATCTCATAGCCTTTGGATGATCTTTTGAAAAACTCTTCACTCTCATCGCAAGGCAACAAACTAAGTGCATGTCCACCTAAATTTTCAGCCCTTTCAGATGAATTTATTCAATTTCAATGCTTGTTTCAAACAATGGTGAAACTTTTGTAAATTATCAAAATTCTTAAATAATGAAAAACTTTTCTCCAAACAAATAAGTAATTCATCACTAAATGATGATTAAACTCAATCCCTTTTTTATGCCGAGTCAAAAATTAAAAATACAAATCTCAAAATTGTGACCGTGATTTTTTGGAAATGGTTTTTTAAGGCTCTTTTGTAGAAATGTGTTCGACTAGTCTTTCCCCCAACAATTCCAGTGAAGTATCCTTTGCGTTGTTAATTCAGAGTTTGGCAAAGATGCAAATCAGCTCACCTGACTCAAGTACTCCATCATTGTTGTTGATAAGTGTTACATGGCTTCACATGGACTTGAAAGTAAAAATTGAAAGTACCTTAGTGCCGAGACATTGCGAAACACGAGCGTGCCAACCCAGTCCTCCTGCGAGCGTTCGGTCTAACCTTGGTCCATGAAAGGCAGACTAAATTTTGAATGATTCTAATAAAGTAACGAGCTACACTAACAAAACATCTCAATTGGCATCTTCCAGTATCCTACATTAACTCAAATGCAGAACGCTTAATATGATAGAAAGAATCTGATTAAAAAAAAAATAGACGCATAATGTCCACAGCACAAGTAGATTGCATCCACCCATTGGTTGCACCAACACTTTGGATTGATAACCTTTCATGACATCCATGTGCCTTTATTCACAAGAACACAACTACAGTTGCAAACCAAATCCGTAGGTACAATCAATCAGAAATTTTCAAACAGCGCTAGACGTTATTCATGGCAAATCTGAGGTCATTCACTAACACGCATTTTCAGAATTGCTCTATCCTGTACTGCGTCTAGCACGAAAACATTGCAAGAATCGAAGAACATATAAGCTATTCCAGAATTTGAAAACGGAGAATGCCAAAGCTACCGTGCCATTTAGGTCCACTAACGGGGACTACCGAAGCTAACAGAGCCCTTCAGGTCTTCAATGTGCTTAATTGCACAGCTGAGAAATTTAGGTCTGAAAACTAAAGAAGCTCCAACTGATATCTTGTGAACTGGAAAAGCTCCCACAGCAACACAGTTCCCTAGATACAGTAGGTGCCAAGTTGCGTTTTGTCCCATACTGGCCTCATGAATCGATTGCGTTCTCCCAAATAAACAAAAACAAACTGAAGCAGGACCTCTGGACACCTTGACCATCACTACTGCCGCCTTGAATGCCACCAACGTCGAACTCCTTTGATTTCAATACCACAACACACAGGCTTAGCACCATGCTTTGTCAGTTCATCTCAACTTGAGCAAGCAAATAACTACTTTGACAATGATGCTAGATGCAAACTCCACTTGCCAGGGACTAATTTCTAAATTCATCGCAATTGCTTGGTTATGAAGTCGAAGTAACTGTAAATACGAGTTTAATCATAAAATGATAACATCTCCCCAATATTTGTTGCTCATGCTCCAATACTTCCTGAGATTCAGATACAAAGTTCTCAAAATTGCCCATGAGATTGCTGATCACAGCTGAGTCTGTCATTTCATCCATCTAATCCTTCATCTTTAGATTTCTATCTCTTTCAAAGTAATCGTTTGATTATTCTCAGGATATTCGTGAACTCAATGTCAGACGAAATTACTATAAAAAGATAACCTACATTGGTAACCTACTTTTTAAAATAAATTTTCACAAATTTCAAGTTCTTGAACGTCGATTGCTACTAAGACAAACAAATCCAGCGATACTCAAAGATTCCATATGTAAAAGCTGTTGTTAAGTTGTTCAATGACGCATACGTTCAGGTTCCTTTCGAAGTCTTGTTAAAAGGCCAAAAGTTAACAAGTCGCTCTAGAACTCCCCCACCTTTAATAAATAAGCCAGAGAATCCCTGTGGGGTGCTGGGTGGAGGGAAATCTTCTGCTGGCATAGCAAATGGTCGCACCAACTTCTCCAAACGATCCAAAGTCACGCAGCTACCCTCTTCCTGCAATGTCTCCGGAGGCAACACAGGCAGGGTGTGATCTCGGTTGCGAGGAGTTGCCTTCAGCCACAAAACCCCAAACAAAGGCCCCAGGTCAACTTCTGGGTCTTTTCAATATGATTCAAATAGAGAAAATATCAACACGACCCCGCTCTTAGCCATTTGTCCCCGAGTAACACGAATAATAAGCAAATCACAAAACTGCAAAATAGACAAAATAGATCAACTCACCTCAAGAGGACTCAAAGCTGCACCACTGCTGAACATCAACTCTATCCTGAACCTTCGTGAATCTTCCAAAGGTACCTATTAACAGACAAAGAACTTCAGATATCTTATCCAATAATCTAATTGATAAAGTCAAAACTGTTTTAATGTAATCAAATAGCATGAAATCGCCTCATTATACCTTGCAGGCATAGTCTAAAACTATGATGGACATAAAAGATTGCAATGTAAAACGACACTTACTGCCGTATTCTCGTACATTCGAAGCACAAAATGGGTCAAATAGTCAAGCTCCTTTGTTTCAAATATACGTTTCAAACCTTCGTTTGCAACCAGACCCGGTTCACCTTTCAGAGATTCATCCAGTTGGCAATAACGGATGACATTAATCAGGGAATGAATGTGCGACTCCTGCGTGATCCATGCTAAGTGGTGAGAATATGAGAAAACACACCCAAGCAATCAGTCTAATTCAGCACCCAAACTTCAACAAGATTAAGAGGAAGAAAATAAATAAGAGATTACGAGGAAAGTAATTGTATGTAACTTACCGAAGTGAAGTATAACCTGGTACGAACATGTCTCTCCGGTGTCCTTACGTTGGCATACCTGTCCAAAACAATTACATGCACCACGGTATGCACACATTAATATCTCACGCACCTATCACGAAAATCGCATGCAGTCGATGCACAATTTATCTTACAAATTCCTAAAATTGTCGAGGGAAATTAGCTCTTACTTAGGGTCCAAACGATACTGAGTTTCTTTTTCATCGTCATCGTCCGTCTCATAGGATTTGTCGGTAGAACAAGTTTTTCTCGAGCTGTCAACAGCCACCCTGACTTTACCACTGAGCAGGTTGCCCTCTTCTAGGTGCTTACGAACTTTACTTGGAACATGGTCCTGCGTTCGTTTCAGTTCAGCAACACTAATAGCCTCTTCCCGAGTGTTTCGTAGGTCAATCAGTATCTTTCCTAGAAGGCGCCGCGCAATCTGTCATGTAGTAAGTGTCAACATTAGCAATTCTCTTAAAAAGTAAAGAGCTTATAGAGGAATTCCAAATGAACCACGAACAAAGGTGAGCACAACTTGGTTGCCTATATAACCTCATAAAAGGGTACAGGGAAACTATTTGTCCTATTTCAATAGCTCAACTGCGAAAGCGGTGCTGAGAAGGAAAACCGTAGAAACACATGCACCTCTACCTACAATGGCAAACCTGCATGACTTTAAAAAGCTCGAGGAAGGACAAAGGATTCGAAAGGTTGAACTCGTACCTTTGCTCCGATGATCAGCTTGTGTTGAGGATTGATTCCATATTCATTTGGGATAACCCCATCCGCAAGCTTCTGCAACCCGAGACATCATCAACATGTTACCACGATATCACAGCTTTCAACTTGCAACTAAAACCTTAACGCAAGACCAGTCATTCCCAGAACCTTTTCAAAAGAAAGTGCTTATGCAATCCAACTTATCATCAGGAACTCGGAGGTATCTTCCCCAAGAAACACTTCACAAGCAGAAGACTCTCCCAATCTCTAATCAAGGTCATCGGAACATTGCAGGGGTGCGGAAACATCTTAATATAACCACATCGGATAGCCAATACGGCTTCATGACTTCATTCCAACTGTTAAAAAAAGAAGTCGCACCTTCGCCACTCTGTAGAGTTCGTCAAGACCGTGGAGTTGCAGATGTGCATTGTGCAAAAGATCATACCTGGACACGAAAGAAGACAAACAAAGAATATCAACACCGCCTTGGATGAACGATAAGAAACTCGCAGCAAAAACATTCAAGAGAAACCGACATGAAATTTCAAGAACACACTAAATGATGCAGTTTCTAAAGCCAAACATGATCATCAGATGAAAGAGAGTCGGCAACACATTAAGAAAATTTAACAAAATAGGAAGCCTATAGTACGCTGACAGCCCAGTCTAACCAAAGCTTGAATAAGATGAGGAAGAATAGTTGAAATAAAACTCACTTGGCAGAATCGTAAATATCAGGAACTTTGCTTATGTCATATCGACTGCACCCATCAATCCCAGTAACCTTTAGTTCAAGCCACACAACCCTTACCAGACTGATAAAAGTCGGATCATAGAATTCATTCCTGTAAACTGTGGATATACTATAATAAAAAATGATATTGCTCTCACAATTGCCAAAAAACAATATCACGAAATTCTCCTAAAACCCAATAACACATGAACTTTGTTTGCATCTTGTTAGGACCACCTACGGAAACTTCACAAAACTTACTCTTTGCGTTCATTATAGATATCCCGTTCCAACTTCTTCCATCGAGCAAACATAAGGAGAAATCCCTCACTACCACACGGTAACCCAGCAGCAATTCGATCAACATCCATATTAGTCTTCCCCAAAGCCCGGGCTTGGTCGTAAGGTGGAATTTCCTCATTGAGAGTGTTTGAAGCGAGGCGCTCCTCTTCAGCTCTACAGAGGACTTTCACCTGAGTTGTAACTTTTCTCGTAAGCTCAACCTGAGGACATCAATGCGGGTGAGTGATGTTTTATAAGAATGTAAATAAGCATTGTGCTCCATACAATAATCGGGTAATGTTTAATAGAACTACAAGGAGCGACTAATTTCATCATTAGCTAAGACCGACACTTCTCACTTGAACTGCACGAACAAAATGATACCATGACGAAAATTGGTCAAACACCTGCAACAAGGATAGTGGCAATGCCACACTCTACAAACTTACTCTGCTAATACTGGAACCAGATAGTGTCACGCATTAGATAACATATACTGAAATAGAAGCAGGAGAGATGGCAAGAGATCGAACCAGAATCTTCATCAGTTCTACAGAGTTATCAGGCATCCCTCCTCCATCAACCATCCACGGTGTGTCAGATTTTGAGGATGAAGGAAGCGGTTGCTCTTCCGATGTTGTCATTACATCGTACAACTTCGCCTGAAGACGAGGACAATCAAGCAAACTTGTCAACTGGAGAAAAATCTATCAAATAAAACTTGAGTAAGAAAATAGTACTACATGTTTCTTAATATTCACAGTCCAGAGACGATGCAACTATACCTTTGCTTCCTCCATTTCAATATTAGCAGTATCCAGACCATCAAGCATAGGCGAATCTTTGCTGACAAGTGACACCTGCAAACCAATCCCTTTTAGTGTAAGTTATTTAAAGAACGGCCATAAGTGTACAGGGACAGAAATTCTGTAGCAGTGGAATGAGAAAAAGATTAAATTTTTTCGGAGACAATAGAAGCGCACGCAGTCGAAAGCTAACTCGAAGAAATAAACTCACCAATATGGGGGTCAGCTGACCCTCCAGATCAAGCAAGCCTTTTGCAAACGCAGCAGCTGACATCTGCAGGACGTCAAAAAACTACTACAATGAATGACCACGGTCTAGGAGACAATACTCTAAAGGTTAAAAGAGCAAAAACGAAGAACCTACAAAGTTAATCCAATATCTGGAAAAAAATTAAAAAATTAAAAACTTATTCGCATAAATCCTAAGAGAGTCAAATATGTCTAAGGAATGACCAATCTTACGAGCCAAACTGGAGGACAAAAAGAAGTGCAAGAAACGATCCTAATATCCTTCATACATTAACAGTTATTGAAAAATGTAGAAGGAAAACCAACCTGAACCCTGCCCTCATCGGAACTGTAGATTTTCAGGTCATGCCGATAAGTACTATGAAGTCGCAGCAAACCTGTCCCCTCTCCTGTGATCCAGTTTCAGGTTCATGAGGATGCATTTTGAGCTCTGTAATAAAAACTTCGAGATATTCCTCGAGAATGAATCAGTCAAATTTACTTGCAGTATAACTCAAATGTGCAACATGTGAATAATTCTTGGTCATTTCTACGCTGCCGCTGTATTCATTACCTGGATACATGTGATTTCTGAAAGATCGCCCCAATTCTTCGGCCTGCAATCGCGAGAGTGCATTCAGAATATTCAAGATGAATGACACCAATTATTCAGCTAAACTTAAGATGGTGACCGTAGGAAAGTACACTCGCACAAATGGGAAAATCACTATTGAAGTCATCGAATGACAGATGGAAGACAAAGGAATACACATAGTGAAAGTGCGCACCTGCTTTCGACCAGCATGAGTGAGAACACCTCCATACTTCAGCACCATCAGCGCCTCCACGGGACGTTCCCCTTCAGCTTCATCCTCCTCCTTCGGAAATTTCGTCCATTTTTGGGGTTTCAGCTGAACTTTCCGATATATTCCGGAAAAGTGACCACCCTAAAATAAGATTGAAATAAGCATGAAACTTCAGTTAAACTGAACAAGTAAACGTCATACAACGTTTACCAAATAACAGCCAGTACAAAGCAAACTTTGAAGGTTTCACAGAAGGAACAAAGATGGAAGTAGTGATTCACCTCCTCAAGCACGGCTTTCACATGGCGTAATTTCTCGGCATGCTCAAAGTCTTCTGCCTCACTGTCGCTACTCTCTTTGCCTAATCTGAGGGCATATTCAAAGTAGGAATGCACATTAACGCCTAAACTAGAAAGTATCCAGCAAGTGCAAAAACCCATGAACTAGCAAAAAACCCAAAGCTAAGTCCCCGTCATCAGCTGATTGTACAAGGCACACGGACCTAGTGCGAGGGACGAGCATACGAGTTGCGTCGAGAAGATCTTGCAACTGCACTGCGCTTTTCAATTTAGCCTGTAACCAAAAGCAATCGATATAATCAACTTGAGGTCCATGATAAATAAGGGGAATGTCAAATCAATCAAATACATGCATATGCAGGGACAAGTGAAGAAATCTACCTCCGATCGAGGTCTCCCGCCATTATATTTCAGCATAAGGTTGAGAAGTCTATCCTGTGTGACTTTCATCTTGACTTTCTGTTTCGGTGTTCTGTCACCACTGCCAGGCAGACAAGATCATGTCAACACTACCAGATTTGCATGCGTTGACATCAAATGCATATGCAAGCGGACAAATAAAATCTCAGCTATTCAACAGGCTATGGTCTTTCTCTTTCAGTAGCAAATATTTCAAAAGTACTTTAATACATTAGAAATTGCAAAAAAGTAGATGAAGATAGGGAAACGGAGACCGATAGATAATCAAGAAATGGTCGCAGAGAGATCGTCTTACTGTCGCAAAATAGCAATAACACAGCGCAGTTCTTCCGATTGACCAAATGTGCCGCCCGCAAGTACAGCGCTTTCCTGCCTTGCTATTCCATTGGCATCCTCTGGCTCAAGAGGCTGTTCAGTTCTACTCCATGGTAAACATGAGAGCTTCACACTTATATGAGGGGCTTTGGCTTCCAAAAACATGGTTCGGAGGACACAAGCTGCATCGTCATAATACCTGAAATCGCCATCAATTATCAAATTCCTCAGTATCGCTAGACTAAAGCTTCAGAAATACCAAGGAAGTGAAAATCACAGTCAATTACCACATAAGGTTCTATGCTGAGAGGAACAGCACTAAGAATATTCACTTACTTGTAAGAGTTCTTAACAAAACTCCACCCATTAACATCACAAACATATGAGCGGCCTTGTGATCGAAGTAAATCGAACCCACACACCTACAGACGACATACGCCTTGTTAGATCTCTGAGGATACAATGCACCTAACCAACTCCAGAGACTGAGAGAACTCACTTTATGAGCAGACAGTGAAGAAAGTAATGTACACAGTCTGTTGCAATAAAAAAATTCATTAACGTGCAACAAATTAAATTCTGAAAACCAGCACAAATTAAAATGATCATTCGATGTCGAAGAGACAGACAAGCGCTTAAGTGCCCAAGAAAATGGCAACCAAATTCTCGTTTGCGACAGCCACCCGCCTTACCTACGAAGATAAAAGTTAATGAACTACTGTAGATTACTTTAGAAAGAACGGGACTTACTCCTTGACCAAAAGCGACGCAAACTTCTCGAGCCATTTGCTTTTCGGCAGGCGTCAGAAGCACAGGGTACCTCACCTACAACATTCAATAAGGCCACAATGCCATCGGCACAGAGAATCGGAAAAATTAACCATGTTGAAGTATTTTCTATAAACGAACAATAAACACAACTTTTAGCGAACTGGCGTCTTATAACAAAGCGATGAAATAAAATTACTCAATTTGACTTCCACAGAAACATGAAAGAATCAAAATGCGATCTTTCCTTCTCTTAGCGAAAGCTAGGCAGTCAAATCAACCCATCATCGTATTCTCACCTCCTTCCCATCCGCGCTTCTCATTACTACCCCGTCAACGACAGGAGACTTTCGAGCTTCAGCATGAGCATATTCTGGTCCCACAGTGTACACCTGTAAGCAAAAGGCTGGCACATTAGGGACACTCTCATCTGGGAATTCACATACATATACGTGGAGGACCGACCCACTTCCTAGATTCTGCACCGATCATTTTCCATAATTGGAGCTAAACAACTCTTACAAAACACAGCTCTTTAAAAAAAAACTTAAAAGGTGATGACCATATTCACAGCGGGTGGAATATAAGCATAGTTTTATATATTAAATTAGGTCTAAATCATGTTCGAGTATCTACCAGCGTATTGAGCTAGCTCTGAACACCGTATTAAAGTATGTCTGCAGTAAAGTTGCTCTACTTCTCCACATTCATTCAGAAAAGAACATAAAGAGAATAAAATTTGGAATCTACACAGCACAATTTCCAATCAGAAAAGAAAAATGAATTAGATATCAACTAATGGGAATATCGCTCAAGAAGTATATAAAATTTAAGCAAAAACTGAAAACTCCTGTAATGGAGAATTCACCAAAAACATTATCCGCACATACCTTAACATCAGTACCTCCGGTAGGCATAAACTCCTCGTAAATGTAAGAACCAGACCTCCGCACTCTTCGCATCTCCGGATGAAATTCACTAGATCTATTACCCACCTGAAGAACAGATACTTGCGTGGTGAGTGGTGCAACACCCAAATCGACTTCGAGAGCAATATCACAAACATTTCGTGTTCAATCAACAATGAAAATAACGAAATGGAAATTGCAAGTCAGGTAGAAGAAACATATCAATGGCTCAAACAAGCGGCATGTGCTTAGGTCAAATTAACAAAATAATATCCTTCGCTATTGACAGACCCTAAGAGGAAAGAACATCTCAATCGACCTTAAAAGTACTGCAAACAGTCTATTCTCACACCCGTTGTGATAGGTCGAAACTCACCTTCCGAAACAGCTCCTTCATCCCTCCACCAGCAGAACTTGGATAATATATCATTACACAGTGGTTATCACCTGCTCAATAACGAGGGATTTGAGAACTTGAACTAGCAAAATGAAATACACACCATTTCCTGAACACAAAGAGTATCTAAACCGATGCCAAGGTCGAGGTTTATCTACTTAACCTGGTAGTAGCAAGCTCTAATCGACCCAAAATATACTGAACAAAAATGGTCATGGTATGGTAATGCATTTCCTGAATAATTAGAATAAAGCAAACAGTAAAAACTGTCAAAAGGTTGCCGAAAGAACGAGCATACCATCAACAGGCTTCTCCACAAATGGTTTCAGAATTCGTTTCCCATTTATTTCAACATAATCTTCTTCTTCCACAAAATGGTCCACTTCTTGATCAGGAAAGTCTCGATTGACCAGTGCGTAGTTAGGAATAGGAATCCCAACCTCGTCAAGGCGCTGTCAAAGCCACCGGACAACAGTGCAATTCAAAATGTTCAGATCAAAGTACACCAGCCATACTCAAAAAGCATCGCAATGCAACAAAGCAAACTTCAAATTAAACAAGAGGTGTCCTGATAAGCAGAGCTCACTAAGGCCCCATTCAAATCGTGCCACCCTACTGAGTACAAGCAGATACATGACGAGGCACGATCAAAGAGATACATACAGCATAGACTTTGCGGCGGTCATGAAGAAGGTGCTGCAAATTCAGCTCGTTGATCAGGTACGGTCTGGATCACAGCAGCCAACAACAGATCATAAGAATTCCTCTCATCATGTCGAAACTTTTTTAAGTTACCTCAGAAATCGCTGCTACATTCCGAAAGACATCAACAAACACAAGTCTTTCTGATGTTCATTTCAATTGTTTCGAACACACGGCGAAATAAATGATGAGGAAAGAATACTGACTTGCGAAGAGCAGCATACTCTTCAGCTTTGTGGAGAGGATAGCCAGTTGAATAGAATGCTATCAAACAGTCACAGAGCGGCCAACTTGAAAACGTCGACAAAAAAACGTCATGAGAACACATATAAACTGAATTTCGACGCATTCCCAAATGACAAACAACCAAAAGTGCAACCAATTCATACTAATCACGACACACAACAAGTAACAGCTCAATGACAAACCAAGTGCAAAATAATCAATATACACTCACTTTTCTACTGGTTCGTGCAAGATTACTCGGTCTCCAAAAATAATGATCTGCAGTAAGAGAGAAACCTCAGAAACAACATGAAAATATAGCATCAAAGACGCAAAACGATGAAAGAGTAGGACGGTGCTGAAAATAGCACAAGCAGAAGGTCAGTCTCTAGCTTAAGAAATAGAGTGAGAGTAAGACAATAGACTCCAGCATGAGGACAAACAGAAGAACCTGTCGCTTAATTTCGCTTTAAAAATAAAACACAGAGACGAGCACTTTGGTTCTAACCGAAGAAGACTAGGAGACTCAATGGACCTAGATCACTCATGAAGTCTCTCCTCAAAGCGCCATAGAGGCTGACCCCGTGAATTTCCGCAGGGACTTACTGCACCTGAAGAACTAGGTAAAGAGTGTGAAAACCAAACCTCAAATTCACCAAACATTCTGAGTCGGTCTAGAATTTGAGCCATAGGTCCTGATAGTGCCTGCCAATTTCAAGTAGATAATCTGTCAGATAAACACAGCACATAGGAACATAGGCCAATCGTAACGATATTTAAATCACGATGATTACAGTTGTCCCCGTGTCGGTAATTAAGATTTAACACATTCCCTGTCAACTGATCAAGCGTAGATAATGAATACTGCAGACCTATTGAATCCATGACGGCTTCTGAGAATTTTGAACTCAGATCAGAACGTAATCAATTCTTTTGAAATCAAAAGATAACGCTTACACCACTCTCGTATCCAATTGCTTGTAATTCATAATCAGCGAAGACATTGAATGGAATCTAAAGCGCGTCACAGCTGACAAGGAGCTGACAGAAGGACCAGAATGTCTAACACGTTGAACGTACGAGTCCATGCAATAGTGTGCCGATAGTTCCCGCTGAGGGAATATTCCACCTAACCTAGTTTGAACTACAAGGATATTCTGCTTGGATCCAAGAGCATCTTCAGGGATCCAAATTACTCAGAAACTGCTGCAGTCAACTGAAACGCAAGGAGCAGGTGTGCACGAGAAACTTCTGAAATTCATACTCGAAACTCCGATTGCAACATTGACATTGAGATCGGATACAAAACTCCAGACGGAGACATTTTCGTTCCTCGAGTTTTCCCTGCGTGACTTCCAAGGCCACGGGGTACGCATACAATACACATCTGCGGCGCTCAACAGAAGAGAAATCGTCGATTCAATGCCCATCTGCCCACACTACTACTCAATTCAATCCTCTACAGATTACGTGCTTGAATCGATGCGAAATCTGTTCGAAAGAAACGCCTTCCCACAAAGTTTCAGCGAACTTCCTACACGTCCTTGGTAACTCCTCCCACAAAAGAAAATCAAAGTGATCTAACAGCCTCAGACAATCATGATCAAGAAACACAGTATACTCAGCAATTGCACGCCGTGTAAGTAGAAGAAGTTCCAGAAAAGTGATGCAGCCCAGCTCAAATAGTAGCACAACAAGCGCCACTTCTCTTTCCAATTGCAGACACACCCCCGCGGTTCAGAATTCGAGGGCCACCACGCCAGCAGGAAAATTCAACCACCACAGAAATTCACCACAAAAAAATGACAAAAAAATCACCGCAGAAACGCAGCGAGCCTCTTTCCACCAACCTTTTTTTCCATCACGCATACCCCGACCACAACCTTCTTGAATCCGTCCGGTTGTGGCTTCTGCCCCTTGCCGCCATCTTCCTCCACGTCCGCCATTTTCACTCCCCTACTCTCCTCTCTCCAACTTCCCCCACTCCTCTCGCCCTCCTCCCCTGCCTCCATACCTCTCGACTACCAAATTCACAACCGAAACGCCAACAATGATGACGAAGAATAAACACAGAAAAAAACAAATTATCCTTTTCGCTCCGCCGCCTCCTCCAGCCAACCACAAGACACGAGAAAAAAACTTCACCCGCCGGTGACTCTGATCATTCTCCAGAGTCCAGAACCAACCGCACTCGGCAACGGGCAAGCTAAAAGCGCAACTCACGTCGCCCGCCCCGCCCGCCCGTGGTTTGAAAAATCACGAGTCCGGCTGTTGCGCGTTCATTGCTCCCAGGCGAATGGGCACGGCCATGCCATGCCACCGAAAGATAGTGACAGCGGTCGGAGGGAGGGAGGGAGGGAGGCCTTGAGGAACACCAAACACCTGCTGACGGCCTGCCAGACAGACAACACGCAGGCCACCCACCACGCCCGTTCCAGCACCGGAACCGCGTTGGCCTCGCCCGTTCCGGCGCATAAACGAACCTTCAAACCGCTCCACATTCCCCCGCCCGCCCCCCGGGCTTCTTCCGTCGGGGTCCGTGCAATACAGTACCTGACGGACCGACCGACTCCGTCCCCCGCGCTCCTCGAGACATCAGCTTTTCATCCCGTTCCGTCGACCTTTCGGATGAACTTAGATTCTCACATCCAATCATGTCTGGGAATATTCCGAGTAAATATACTGTACTCGATCGGGTAGGGTGGCTAATAGTAGGCGGATGCGTTGAATAGGGAGGGGATGTTAGAGATGCCTCTCGTTGGTCTGCGATGGGCATCAAGGTACAATTCAAGGCGTCGCCCTGGATCCTCGAAATCTCCAATCCCCCTGAACTTGATTCCTATTCCTTCTTGTGGTCTGCTTTTGCCTGCCTTTGAGTTAGCTTGGAACAGTTGGATCGAAGACTCCTCCACGAAAACTTAACGGAGGCCAGCATGGCATCATGGACTCAGCATTTTGACACCTCGTGCCCATCTGTCCATTCTGCACCACTTGTTTGCACGAAAGGGAGACTCGGTATATTCACCTCCTACACACTTTGAAACCATTACAAGAAATTTCAGCCCTCTGACTAAGAGGTCGTGAGTTTCGCACCCCCGCAGTGCAATTAGGAAAAAAAAATATTAATTAATTAGTTTGTTTGAAATTTTTGAAAAATGACGTGGTATTGCTGGTGTCACGTCAGCTCCACATCAGATTGAACAAAATTTAAATATTTTTATTAAATAAATAAATAAAAATTCCGTAATTGCATCCTAGGGTGCAGAAAATTAGAAACTCGTGGCCTCTTTGAGGGCTGAATTTTTTTCTAATGCAACGGTTTACAAACCTCAATGTCACACCATTCCTCATGAGTAAGCTTGTTGCAATATACTAAAGTAGCTACAGCTAAAAACGCATGCTACCTAAAATCACTCGCTATAGATTCTTGTTTGAAATGTATTTCCATTGTTCATGGGAATCTATGATCGCTTCTAGAAACACCTATTTTCAGCACTTTGAAAATTTGTAGTTTATTCATATATGGTGTCCAAAAAATGCATTCTACTAGAATCTAAAATCCTCTTTTCACTACCAAGACGACCCCACAAACATTTTTCCAATATAATAATGGAAAACCATGTTGAATTGCTTATTTGTGCAATTTTAGGTGTAATTACCTTATGACTATGAGAGTTTTAAGATTAAAATGGAGACCAATTGAGCGAAGATATGGAATTGCCAAAAAAATTGGCTACGCACAGTACTAAGGTGAAAGCACCCAAAAACATCAATATAACCAATTTAGTATAGTTGAAGGCACCATTTTCTAAAAAATAATATTTTTGAGGTATTAGCAAGTGAAAGTCGTTAATTTTTAGTTTTCTTAAATTATAATTTTTGGATATGACATGCATTTTCTATGAATTTTCAAAGTTTAAGGTCCCTAGACCATTGAAAATGTCATATAGATGGATCCTAAAACGAATTCAAGACAAATCAACAATCAACCATTAAGGGCCTATTTACACCCCAAAACTTTGCATTGGAGACCACAAAAATGGAGTGATTTGATTGGGTCTTTGCTTTGGGTCCATAGCTATCTTCCAATCAAAACACCCCATTTCTTTGGGCTCCAACCCCAACGTTTTTGGGTGTAAACAGGCCCTAAGTATGGGGATGATTTAAGGATACTTTGGGGGGAAGTCTACTTTGTAAAATTTGGGACATGGATGGGTTTGGGTGCTTTCACCATTACAGTGTTGCTTTAGGGGCACTTCACACTATGGCTGACCACTTCGAGAGGCCGTGTCCAAACTATGGTCAAGAGTCCAAGGAAATGGGCTCTTTAATGGGCATTTCTTTGGACTCTCATCCAAAATTTGGGCACAACCTTTCAACTTGGATGACTATAGTGTGAAGTCTTCAAAAGCCAAGTCCAAAGTCCAAAACCATATTGTTCAACAAATAACAAATAACAAAATGTGTGAGAAGATCGAACAAATTTGATTTTCTAGGAAAAAAAATTGAGGGACTCTTGATCATAGTTTGGATCTCCATTTTTAATGGACCCAACCTATAGTCAAGAGTGCGTCAACATGTAGTTGATTTTTTGGTTTGAATTGTTAGTTTGGAGGGCTACGGACTCTCAACTGTGCCGTCTAGTGTGAAGGGTCCAAAGGACGAAATTTCAAAAATTCCTAAACTCCTGCATTTTGATTGGTGGAAATCGACGGCCTCTTGACCCTCTGCTGTACTGTGAAGAGCCCCTCAGGGGGCTGCTCTTAGACGAGCAACTCAAGTTCCTGATGTTTCTAGTGCAGTAGTGTGTAGGTTACATCTGTCGTTGGAGGTAAATCCCATGCTCCCATCGTCTTGCGACCACGTGTAAAGCACTCTGCTCCTTGGCGGCTGACTACTCCCCCCATGTGAGTGTACGTTTTTATATTTTCATTGACGTGGAAGGAATGCAAATGAAGAATGGGGATGCTCCACCCCCAAAACATTTGGAATATCAATGGGGAGTAAGCTACTGGGGCAAACCGCCCATGTTGACTGACTGTGTGAAAATGTGTTTCCATTCCATAACTTACTGTAACTTCTTGGGAGTGAGGAACAGATGATGGCAATTCTGTGTACTGTAAGGTAGGTACACTCAAATGTGCCACTGACCTTAAACCGCCATCTACACTATGTGTACATCTCCAAAATCAGTTCTGTACCGATGGGGAAGAAACACAGATTTAGAACCACACTTTGTTCCTTAATAACTTTTGCATACAGTATCCAAATGCCATGTTCTCTGGTGCGTTGGAACCTCTTTCCACTTGCCTACAAGAACATGTGAAAATTTGACCATTATAATAGTAGTAACTAGGTTCAGTAGCAAAGAGTGGCGGTTTTGGGGTATACATACCTTAGTGACTACAGTAACAGCTTGGTGGGAAACATCCGCAGGTCCGAGGTGAATTGACCCCCTCACTCGTCTTGCCAAAGTCCATCCACGGGTGCATATAAAAAAAGGCCCCTATTTTGCCATGTAAAACTTAATTTCTACTTTCGGGGCCTCTGATTGCAAATATGAATTCAAAATTTGCAAAAAAATTCATGTATGAAAAATAAAAAAATTCAGGGTTTTCTGGGGGGGACGAGTGAGGGGGTCAGTTCACCCCAGCCATCTACAGCAGGAGTAGGTACAGCATCGTCATTGGGGGAACAGTAGAGGCCAAAAGTGACATTCAGCATGCGTTTGTGGGTCGAGTCTATAGGAGTGCAAAGGGGTGCAAGTAAAATAAAAGATCCCCTATTTTGTGCTTGATAAATTTATTTCATATTACTCTCCTAGTTAATTGGGGGCCTCTGATTGCAAATATGAATTCAGAATTTGCAAATTTTATCACGCATGAAAATAGAATATTTCAAGATTTTTCCAGGGGAACGAGCACGAGGATCAGTTCACTCCAACCCTTGCAAAGTTCCAAGTGAGGTTGAATGTAAAAAAAAAAAAGACCCCGTATTTTGTATTGTATCAATTTTATTGTTATCTCATCTCCCAGCATTACATGTTTTTCAGCGAGTGGAGGGCTGCGAGTTCCCCAGGGTTCCCAGACTCCGAAACTGTCTCGAACTGCGTCGCAGCAGCTGCGTGACATGGCACAGCGACTGCGACGTCACACAGACACAAAAAAAAAAAATTTTAAATTTTAAAAAAAAAAATTTGTTCATCTTGTTTTTCCATTTTAAGATTTTAAGATTTTTTTTTTTTTTTGAAATTTTTTTGAAATTTTTTTTTTCTGACAGCGGCCGTTCTTTTGCTGCCGGGGGAACAGCGCCGGAAACAGGCCCGAAACGGCCCTCTAGACCCCCCAAAAACCATCGAATGCTAATTCAGGGCTTCTGATTGCAAATATGATTTCAAAATTTGCATTAAAAAATTTGCATAGCAAATAAAAAGTTCCTACATTTCTTTTCCAAGGGATTAAAGAGGGGGGCAAAACCACCTTCGCAAGACTCATAATATTGTTCACCAATGTTGAGGGATCTCCTTTTGCTTCCCTAGAAAGTCGGATCCCCCCAACGTGGAGTCAAACACATTAGCCACTCATATTCCTTCAGGATTTGAAGTAGCCAGCACATACGTTGAGCCAGCCAATCCCTCTAATTACATTATAACTTAATGTAGACCAGGCATCCGGGGAAGAATTATACCTTCTTAAAGGGGGAAGCTTTCTTGCCAGTTAACAATGTTACAGAGGCTTGTTGCACTACTATAGACTCAACCTGGGTTTCTGCGTCTTTTTCCTTGTTTGGAAACGAACCCAAATAAAATTAAAAGTGGATGGGTTGAAAGGAAACAGTCAGTTTTGTCGCAAAATGCACAGGACGAAGTTATCAGCACAGTATAATGATGATTCACAGCAGTTTCGTGTGCTCAACCATGATAAGCTTTAAGCTTATGCTTATCAGCTACGAAAACATTCTGAATGAGGTTCCCATGAATTCTGCATCCATTATGACTGTGTGTAGCCTTCAGTTGGATAACTCCCGAATTTTGGAATTGGTTCATCACAATTCACACAACTTACTGTATGTCCAGGAATATCTGCCAGTTATACTTGAATCTACTGTAGTTGAATCTTGCCATGTCTCGTGACATTCATTTCTATCACATCAACAGACTGACATATTGACTCCTCCTCTCGCGATGTATTCAAATTTTCTTCTCCAAAGAAATATTAACCCCTAAATTCCCAAGGCCATTTTTGAGCTTCTAGGAATTTGCTCTAAATTGAACAAAAAAAAAAACGTTTTGATAAGTTGTATCGATTCTTTTTGAATTGCAACCGTACAAATTCAAACTAGACATGTTAGAGATCACATAAGAAAAGAAAACACAACAACATTATTTCAATTATGGATTGAAAGATTATAATGTTTGATCATGAGGGTGTTAAAACTGCAAAAGTGATTGAAAGCCTTTCAATCTCCTTTTTACATGTCTAATCTAAAAAGTTGGTCACTGAAAAATTATGAGGATAAAGAGCCTAACATGCACAAACCCAATCAAATTATGGCTTCTCAAAGTCTATTCTGCAATTTTGGAAATGAATTTCTCATGTGATTTTTTCTCCAAGATCTAGAGTATTTGAGGCTCATTTCCAAGAGCCCTCAACACTTTGGAAAGTCAAGATTGCAATGGACACCCTTGCACAAAGTCTTGAGTAGAAAAATCATAATCAATCATTTTCAAACTTGGATTTTTGATGCAAGAAACTAGATGTCAAAAAGTTTTAAGAAAAAATACTAACTACTTAAAATAGCAATTTGGTTAGTTTTATTTAACTGCAAAGTATTGCAAACACCAAAATTTGGTGCCTCGAGCATTTAGGAGTTAAAGGTCAGCCTTGCAAATGGCGGAGGCTCTGCAACTTTTCCATCTTGTTAAATAAAATAAAATAAAACGCTTTCCGCTACTTGAACTGAAGCCTTGAACATTGGAGCCATGCTACATTACGCAGAACAAGAACAACGTGCTATGTCCATTCCAATCAAACCCTAACCATGCTCTGAAGTGTGAATGTAGTTGTAAATAGAATTTGGAAACTTTGATTGAGAAACCAGAGAGTTGTTGTCATATCTAAGGGTGAGACACTAGTTGTCAACCACGCCCAATACCCAATTTGTAGGGTGCTCTATTTCCTTAGGTTCAATTTTAGGCTTGGAATGGGGTTTTTTTGTCCTTATCAAAGTTGGAACTAATAAGGTTATGACACATGTCCTAAAGTAGTGAGCAAGAAAGTAGTTCTTGAATGATCAAAATTAGAAGATTCTAGACATTGGCTACTGGCCAAGTGCACTTTTGGGTTCCCAAAATTCATAATAATTTCATTTTGGAAATAAAATCCTGAAATTTTTTCTATCTCCATATTTCCTATCTTCCTACATGGGAAAAATTTCCAACACCTCATACTCCTCACCATCTGCTCTAAAATCTCTTAAATGATTGACTACTAGTGCTTCTACCTTCAGTCTCTATCCAAAGAACAAAACCAATAAAAACATCTCAAAAGGTCGCACTCATACATTGATTGATGAACATTGTTATTTCATATACTTCTTTGACTCCTTAGAGCAGCTCTAATGAGGCCAAAATCCAACACACTAAAGCCATAATAACATGGCCACTAAAAAAACACCTCAATGCAACTGGCATTGGTCTCTCTATACTCCCAACCCTAACACTTTTAATCCCCGGCCCAACAATTTAGCAAAATATGAAGAGCTCAAAAGTTGACTCATAATAGGAAAAGCGATGCATGTTAAACCTTTTCAAGCTTTGTTATGTGTGTTGATTGATTAGAACTCTCTTTTTGCATATAGGTCTTTTTATAATGTAGAATCTTTTCCTCTCCTTTTTTTTATATTACAAAAAAGTCCATTCGAGGTTTGGATTGTTGTCTTTGCATTAGGTCAATTTTTTTTCAAAAGTTGCCAAAATGGAATGAGGTCTGCCTACGTCTTTTGCATTGGTGATGCTCTTATTAGAGTGTCTAGTCACTCTAGTGCTAAGGTGGACAACCCAATGCTATAAGTTGTCCAATTCCAACATCTACTTGGACCCTTCCATTTATGTCAAACATCCATCTACTACCACAATCTTTGCAACCATTTACCATCATAACAATGCACTTGGAAAGGGGACACATCAACATGTCATTTAGCATAGGGTTGTCCATGCTTTACCAATTTAATCCCAACGAACTTCGAAAATCACAAAAAAAAACATTTTTTGTCACAATGTCTTCATTCTATTTGGAAATAATGGCTTCTCTCAAACTTTTCAATTTTTAAGAATATGTGATGTGACAGATAGCTTCTCTAAAGTACCTAGATAGCAAATTTGGGTGGTAACAGATTGATCTACCTTACATTTTAAGTCAGATTTATTCCTTTTAAACTTATTTTTCATTTAGTGAGAAGCTTTCAAAGAATCAGCAATGCTAGACATTGTTGAATGCACAAAGAAGTTGCTTTGAGTATCATCAATCCATAAATGTCAATGTCAATCTCTTGTCCAACGCCATTGTAGTTCTACGCAAATTTGTTGTTGTCTATGTGTAGTGCGGTTCTCGAATGAGGACTTTGTATGGGGCCATTGGAAGTAGTCCATGTGGGTATTACAACCACATCAGATGCTCAACTAATAGAATCTTTGATGCCTCAAACTTTGCTACATGTATTGGACAAAACATCCTTGTCTTGAGTACATCACATAGCAAAAATGAAAAATATGTTGTATAGAAGGTCATGTTTGTAACGCTACGATACTAAGTAATTGTATTAATAGCATACCTACATTTGATCCAATAAACTCAGCTTTGACATAGTTCCTATTAACAAACATCTCGTTGTTGCCCATGATCCAATGTAGATTCATGTTGTTCATAGTTTAGTTGCCAATGAATGGCAAATAATTACTATTGTTTATAAAAATCAATCAAGGATTTTAGTGTTATTTTGCTCAACAAATTTTTGTAATAAATATTTCTAAAAATACAAAAAGAAATCTTAGTATATGCTAAGCCATATTGACCATTTTATAGTTTTAGCATATCATTACAAAAATTAAGTTTAAGAAAAAAATTATGTTTTTTGGGTATCAATGTCATCAAAAAAAATTGGCAGCTTAATCTACTTCTAAATTGATTTAACAAATTTCTATAAAGATTTTTTACATTTGACTATAGTTATATGAATAATTTTTAAGAATCATGTCTTTAGAATATTTAAAAAAAAATACAAACTTCCTAAAAGACAAAGAAATCACATATTAGCACATCATGGTTTTGTTCAAAGTCCTTAAGTATAAAGAGGTTAAAGTCATTAGGAAAAATTTCAGCCTTGCAAAAGGCCGTGAGATTGTATGGTAGTAGTGCAATTACATGATTAAATAAATAAAACAAATAATTTGATGGGGCACTCCTAGTACCACATCAGATTGGTGATTTCAAAAATATTATTTCGTTTTTTAATTTTTTTAGTAATTTCTTTTGTATTTGCACCATAAAGGTGCCAAAAATGAAAATTAAACAACCCTCTATTGGGTTCAGATTTTTCCTAATGTAGCTCTACAAATCTTTATTGCTAATTCAAAAAGATTGAGGTATCTAACCAAATTTTCTTTGCATTGAGATGCCAAATTGCACTCGTCAATTGAAGGTGGCGAAATGACAATAATCCAAGTTGGAAATGAGAAAGACAGTTAGTCCACCACATTGGCAATTGAGCTTGACCAATAGGTATTAAATTGGCGCATGTTAGGTTATGGATGAAGAGTTTCTTTGCCAACATAATTTGACCAAGGCACCCACGATCGGCTTAGTTATTGCCATTGTTTCTCGGATTCTACATTTATGTGCACTTGCAAATCACTATTGGCTTGTGCAAGTTCATGATGATTTCGCCATCACAGTTTTCATTGCTATCAGGATTCGCCAATTGTTGTAGGAGGGAACCTCTGTTTTTATCCATTCACAAAAATGCCCCCCCCCCCCCCCCCCCCCCTTATATCCCTTCAATAAAATGACATTATTTTCTATGCAAATATTGCAAATTATTCTTTGAATACATAATTGAAAGCATTAGTATGCAATCACAATTATTATTAGCAAATAACACTTGAGATAACACTACAAAAATTTGGCAATTAACATTGCTCTAATCAAAATTGTATATAATGTCCATATCTATATCTTTTGAATTTGGACAAATTTAAAATCTCTACAATATTGGCCTTTTGATACCAATGTTAGCTAGCATTCAAAATTCCTATGTTTGCTTATTCACATGATGTTGAGTAAGGAGGACATAAAAATTCAACCCTTCTCTTTATTTTTTCATTTGCAAACTTTGTTGTTAATTTATTGCAAATATTTAAGTCCACATAAGAAACATAGTAAAGGATAAGGAAAATACAAAATCATAAAGAAAACATTAATAGAAATATTGCCACCTAAATTGCCAAGTGACTTGTTACAAAAGAAGAATCTATTTTTAAAAATTCCATTTGTCCTTGAGTATATTCTTTATTGCCCCTAGGTATTGCCCCATGTGTGTAGCCCTCAAAAAATAAAATAAAAGGATATTCATTGTTGTCTTGCAAATGTAATATGTGCAATACTACTATAAAATCCCTCATATATCAAAATATCATACTAAAAGTATACATTGATGTTTAAATTTACCTCTAAATTAATTAATATCCTTAAAAAAGAATAATTTTTTATCAAGGCAATAATTTTTTTGAACACAATTTTGCTTTCGGAATTAACTACATTAATTTGTCCTTTTATTCAGGGTGATACTACTTTTTTTAAAGTGAAGGTTATAGTACTATTTTTTGAGAAGAGACAGGCCCTCCCGGGCAACCCCACCTACACACCCACCCCTTGAAAAGAAAAAAACTGTGCAATTCGAAAAGAAAACAATAATCCCCCTCTGAAAAATCAACAACCATGCAATTTGAAAAGAAAACAATAACCTCCTTTAAAAAATCAACAACCATGTGATTTGAAAAAAACACAAAAACCCTTGGTCCCATGCAATTTGACTTGAAAAAGTCATTAGTACATGTACTCCATCTACTAGAATCTGCATGCCTTTCAAAATTGCAAGTGAGGATCACAATAATTGTAATGAAATCTCCCCATGTTGTGAGGACATTGTTGGAGAAGACAATTAACATCCATGACATTGTTTAGATCAAGTGTGGCAATGTGCGGTAGTGTGAAATTATAATTTGTACACAATTTCTGAAGTTGATTTTGATATTTTTTATGAAGAACTTAAAAATTGGCAAATTGCGGTTTCTTTGATGTAGATGCAAAGTTCAACGATTACCTTGATAGGATGCTTCTTGTTTAGGTATCCAAACTCTGTGATTTGTATAATTACATCAACTTATTGCTTATACTACCAATGTCTAAAAGAAATTCTTAGAGATAAGTTAATTAATGACAACCAATTAAAAAATAATAGTGGAGTTGCTTCAATTAATCTTTCTATCTATTAATGTTAAATTGACAACAATATGTGCAGATTGAGGACTTTACATGCAAAAGTTCCAAGATCACAGAATCAGTATTGGAATTGATGCAGATTCCATTACACATTGTTTTCCATTGTGCAAAATTCTCAACAAGTGGAATGCCTACTTGGGTGCACAACTAAAAGTCATTGCAATTTTAAAACAAAACGTCAACAAAACTCTTTAAGGAATTCTCTATGAACAAAATTTGATACTCCATACTTGACAAACAAACAGACTTCAAAGAAGACGCTTGCATTTGAAAACACAAATAAGTATGATTGATAACTTACATTTTTTTTTTAAACTTACACTTTGAAGATGGAAGTATTGGCTACATGTCTATTGTGCTTTGATTCTAGTAGTTTAGTAGGGCGTCCCGAGCAGTGATTGCATGACTATGAAGAGTAAATTATAGTCTCTCATTAAATCATTGTTGTTGTATTTTTTGTGGAATTAAATTTTTTAATGTACTTTAGGGTTTGCTACAAGAAGAAAGGAATTGAGGGAGAAGGAAGTAAATTTAGAGATTGAGTGTTTCAATATAGGGAATTAAAAATTATTTTTGTCCAATGGCTACATGCCACATGTACAAAAATTATTTCCTAACTACCCTAATATTAGGTTTCTACATAGTTTTACACTACCCCTCAAAAGAGGCAGTAACTACTTGTTACTATTACCTTATTATACTCCTCACAATTATCTTTGTGATTCTACAAATTTTGTAGATTACACAAAATTTGAGCCCTCATTAATATGATATTTTGGTATAGATTTCATTATAAGTAATAACTAAAATTTAGATATTTTGTTTTTTTACTTTAGGAGACAAACTAAACACTCAAAGCAATTTTGTTTTTGTTTTTTATAAAATTTTGGAAAGGAAGCAAGCTATTTCATTAATATTCACGTAATATTTGGCTGATACTTAATGATATTTCTATGAAATCTAGGTATTACCTAGGAACAATATGGCTGATATTTTAAAAATACAACAACCTTTAATAATTGAATAAAATAAAAAAATAAAATTTCTTTAACAATAAATAGTCTTTGTATTTTCTTTCTCAAAAGTGTGAAAATTTTGTATAGAAAATAACACTCATTAGAAGTCATGTGTAAGCATAGTGTTTGCATGAGTGAAGTGTTTATAAGAGAGAGACTACTCCTAACCTCTTTCATTGAGGTTGGCATGTCACCCTTTTAGAGCTAGTCTCCATTACCCACAAGAGGTCCAATTCTCGCCCCTCCAGGCGGTCTCCATTATCGAAACGCTCCAGATGTAGGAGGGGGCTTGAGCGTATTGCCTGATAAATCCTATAATTGCTACCAATGGAATGCATAAATTTTTTAAAGCATCTTAACCTCTGAGCGCCCCACCTCCCCAAATTTAGCCTCTCCCAATTCGTTTTTTGGCAAAAAAGTCATTAGATACTGGCTGTACTGCTGGGAAGAAACGTACAAAGAGGAATTGAGGTACTACAGTAATGTTGCGTAGTGGGCGATGGGGGGTCTGGGTAACGTACGCATGAGTGGGGCCATTGATTTCCGACCACTGTACAGCGTTTTGCATTTATTGCGAAAACTGGGCCCGGACAATGCACCGGGAGCACCGGCTACCACCGGTTCCATACCGTTGGTCACTTCGCGCGGTTTCCACGACGACTGGGGCCAAGTTGTGAGTGAAGAACCCTCTGCGTGGGGAATTAGCGGGGTGTTCGGGGTATGAGTGCCGTCATTGCTGATCGCGTAACGTGGATTTCGAGTAGTGTACGTTGTCGTCATTGGGAGGTCATTGCCTGAATCGATTCCTACTTGATTCAATTGAGTGACTTAGGGTTTAGGGGTTTCTGGGGATTGCGCCGCTACGGAAATTATCAAGTTTCGGGCGAGTGGAGGGAGTGGGAGGGCAGGTGTACCACCTTCGCCATCATCGTTGGGGGTGTTTTTGCTTAAGAAGGTCCCATCGCCTGAGCGGTACAACATTCGGCGGTGCGAGGTTACCATTTCACCATTGGATTCAGGGAGAGATGGCGGCAGCCGACGAAGCGAAGGGCCCAACTTTGGAGCTCGTCCTGCGACCTGAGGACGTGCGGGCTTCCTCTGAAGAAGTAGCCAAAATTCATGCGGTGTTAGAACAGTGGGCGGTCACTCGACACCATGCCACTGCGGACAGCGTGCGCAAATTGAAATCCTGCCTGCAGGAGGAATTTTTTCTCAGTTTGAACGAACCCTCCGCCAACCACTACTGGCTGCCAAATCCCTCAGCCAATTCATGGCGCTACCTCTTTCGGCGACAATGCTTCAGGGTTTTGGGCGTGCATGATCGGATTCCGGAAGGACATCCGGATGGCTTGCCCGCGGGAGTGAACGAATTCATCCGTAGCAAATGGTGGCCAGATTCAAATTCGGCGTGTAGTGAAAAAAATGCTACGTAATTTGGACAGGGAAGTGGGGAGCGCGTCGGGGGATCAACAGCCATGGCAGAACGTGGCCAACACCACAGAGCAGCAGCTCCCTATACAATGCGGGAGCAGGGACAGCCGAGACGACCGAGGCGCGGCAGGGTCATCGCGGCAACCCGTCCAGACCCCGCAGGGACGCAGCGGTCACCTTGATAGACCCGGCAATCGGGGTCGCGGCCGAGGGACTGGTCGCACTGGGGTGGGGGGTGGGAACTGCGGTTTGGGTGGGAGGGGAGGGCGTGGGCGTGGAAGGATTCAGGGAAATTCTGGGCCACGAAATTTTGATTTGAACGAGGCGGCTCAAGCACTGGACCTCAATCGGGCGCCAGATTCGGATACTGATACATATGACAATGGACTCAGGGGCAATGTACAGCTACCGCCGGCGGCAGCTGCTGCACTTCCAACACGCGAAAGGGGATGGGGTAGAGGTGCGGTGCACATGAATCCTCCATAGACTATACTGATTCAGAGTCTGGGAGCGGAGAAGGCAGCGTGCAGGCGCATCACGAAATCGGTTTATATGTCAATGACGGATACTTGGACGATCTGGAGTTTAGGGCACGTTACCACGACCGCTTCTGGCAAAGCACAGAGACAACGTTGCTTGGTGACCGTGCTTCCTTCCGTGGCCCTCCTCCTGGACCGAAGGCAAGGGTGTGTCGGCGGAGACGGCCATCCGCCATTGAATTCTTCAATTTATTTTTCAATGACGACGTGGTGCAGCAGATCGTGGATCAGACGAATTTGTATGCGGAGCAGCGTGGGACAGGGCGCTCCCAGACCACTAATGGCGGGCCGCATTGGGTTCCCACTTGCCCAGACGAAATCCGAGCGTTCGTGGGTGTCACCATCCTCATGGGTGTGAAAATGATGCCAACTATCAGGGATTACTGGAAACGAAGCGAATTCCTTCAATGCGGCGTGATACCAAGGGTCTTCACCAGGAATCGTTTTGAGTCCTTATTGCGGTGCCTGCATCTCGTAAACAATGCGACCATTGAGACTTCCAGGGACTCTCCACGATATGATAAACTCGCAAAGGTTAGGTGGATTTTAGATGACTTTGTGACGAAGAGTCGTGGTCTATACAATCCTGATAAGTTTGTTACCTGCGACGAGATCATGGTAGGTTATCGAGGTCACTACTCCGGCTTCAGACAGTACATGCCGGCCAAACCGACAAAGTACGGATTCAAGTTTTTTGCGGCGGTGTGCAACCCTTCTCGTTACATCTTCAATCTGATTCCATATGTTGGAGCGTCAGGGCTTCCAGACCGGGGTCAAGGTGAACGGATTGTGAGAGAGTTGACAGTGGGCTTGGATGATGTTGGCCACACTGTCATCTGTGACAACTGGTTCACAGCTCCCAAGTTGTTTGAGGACCTCTATCGGCGGGGGATTTGGGCTACGGGTACTTTGAGGGAGAACCGCATAGGCTTGCCGACGTCTCTTCTAGGGCACAAGCGGGGGGACCATCCTCGAGGCACATTGATATGGAGAATGCATGCGCAACATCGAATGGTAGCCACTTATTGGTATGATGCAAAGCCAGTGTATTTGCTTTCAACGTCGGCGGATCCAGTGGGTGAGGGAGCAGTTTCAATGCGTTGGGTGGATGGTATTCGCTTGCCCATCTCTTCTACTCCACAACAGGTGGAGTATCAGAGTCACATGCGAGGCGTGGACGTCGTGGACCAGATGCGCACGGATTATACGGTGCAATTCCACTCTCACAAATGGTAGCACAAGCATTTTTTTTTGTCATTGACTGCTGGCTGAACAACTCCTGGGTTTTGTTCAAGTATGATAGAATGAGTCGCCAGGAGAAGGTGTACAAGCAACGGCTAACGTATCACATGGACGTTGCAGCGACCTTGATTTCGCCGTGGTTGGATCAGCCTTTGACCTGTAAAGTGGATTGTCTACGTCACCCTACAGCTATACACTACAGCAGCCAGCGGCCACGCCTTTGGCGGAGGTGTATCGTGTACAAAAGAAGGACGTGATTTCGATGCACAAGCTGCGGCGGTGCCCACATGTGCGTTGATCGTTGTTTTTTGAAAGTGCACACGCAGCGCCAGTGGTTCTTTCGAGTAACTCGGCCTTCCAGAATCGCAGGGGATGGGATCGAGGCAGTGGAGGGTGTGCAGGCGCTGTGACTTTGGCAGTTACAGCAATAGGCATGTCTTAGGCGGAGTGTCGCATGCAGGTGCTCCCAGATTTGTGTAGATGCTATTTTAGTGGTGGGCGATGCGTTGCCTGGTTTAGCTCCCTTTGGCATCCCTTTTTATTTATTTATAATTTATTTATAATTTATTTATAATTTATTTTTAATTTTTTTAGACGTGGGGCCGCAGTTTGTAGCCTTACTGCACCTGAACTTCACGCGGTTGGGGCCGATACAGGCAGGCCGAACTGTCGTTTGAAATATGACATGTGCAATTTTGAAGTCTTACTTTGTAATTGCGGTGATGGCCGTAAACCCATTGCAAAGATCATGTCGTTTTTTATCTCCCCAGTTTTCTTGCTGTGGACGCACCACAGTGCTCGCGACAGGGGCTCGTCGTTCAGCTGACATCGACGGTTGCAGGAGGAACCCGGGAGTTCTGAGGTGGCACCAAGTACGCCCGCGTCCCACCGGCAGCGTGTCCAACGTGTCAGGAGCGGTCGTACCCTGCTCCCGGTAGGTATGCAGTCTGCGACAACAGTTCCGCTCATTCAGGCCCTCTCCATGCCCCTTTTCCGGCGTCAGAAAATTACCAAACTTGGCAGGCCTGTGCATAACCTGGAACCCTCCCCGCTGCCCAAAATTCACACCCGGACCCCACCTACACGAATTCTGAGAAATTTCTGAATGAACTGACCACCCCAAATTTCGGCCCGTGGCTCATAGTCAAACGCTGTTTGACTATTATAATATCCTGAACAGTACGGTGAAAGATTTCCAAATTTTTCCCGAAGCTTCCTCCCGAAACCCTCTCCACAATTCAACGGCTGGCCAACACCGATCTTGTTTTCGGAGATGCGGTGCCCTTTTCACTGTCATGCGGTCTGTTGTGCTCTCATTTTGCCGTTCTAACTCTGGGTGCTCAGGGGTTAACTTGAAATTTGTTTGTTTGTTCCAAATAGCCTATCTAGTGGACCCTCCAGGTCTATATTTCCACTTTGCTTCGACAAGAGGCTGGAGGTCCACTTGCTAACGAAGTCTAGCTCTTAGCGCACAAACTTCCCAATTATAGATGATGGATACATGGGTTGTAGGGGCTACATCAAACACAAAACTTCTCATCCATCCAAACCGATACTTGAATTTAAAAAACCACACTTTCTGCATTCCATAAAACTGAGGTAACTAAAACATATTTGTCAAGATAAAATGATAAATATGTAAAAATTCGTGAAAGGAATCAGGCGCTACGAAGTTAAGAGGCTGCATGCTTGTAACTTGTGAATGGGGAACAAAACAAGTGCCCCGACCTCCAAATCCAACTACAATGTGGTTCTGCACTGGTGCGGTTGGTCCAAGCTCATGCCTGCTCACACAGAGTTGAAAGAAGTATTCGCATCAAAACCCTAAACCCCCCAAACCAGGACTCCCTCCGCTTTGCGCTTGCTGTCGTCGTTGCCGAAACTTCTGCTCGTGCTGCATTGTCTCCATTCCGTTGTCGCTGTCCTTGTTGCGGTCGTTGGTGTCGTTGGTGAAGGCGGTGCCGCTTGTGAGGAGGCCGACGGAGCAGTCTTCCTCCTCCTTGGCCACTCTGGCGTGCGTTTTTCCATGACGACGCGCATCACGCCCGGCGTGGGCGCCAATCTGCTGGGCCAGCACGCCGCGGAGCGCAACCAGGATGCCACGGCCTACGTCGGAAACCTCGACTCCCAGGTGAGACACTGTCGGATGCTCGGGCTCCCTGCCCCCTTCCTCCCCCCCCTTCGCAATTCCGCTCTCCCCCTCCTTCCCCTGCTCCGTCAATGCCGTCAGTCGCTTTCTCTCGCCGGGCAGGAACGAGCGCGCGCTCCGCATGTGAGTCGCGAAGCTGGATTGGTCGATCGCTCAATGGCATTGACGTCGGGATCGTGGCATTTTGCAATTGCCGAGATAGGGCTCTGTCAGCCATGCAGTTCCGGTTCATGAATTTGGGCAACTGCCTTCAACCCTAAAACGTCTCTACTGTAAAATCACAGAGTGCCGGGTCTTTTACGCCTTGCGTGTCGTAGAAACACATAATTCGTAGGAATTGTTGGATTCGTGGGCGATGGTCGCGTGGGCGCTGATTGGAAGAGTTTGTTGTGGACGGAACAGGTCTCGGAGGAGCTGCTGTGGGAGTTGTTCGTTCAGGCCGGCCCTGTCGGTGAGTGATATCCACCTCTCCCCTGCGCTGTGAAGTGAATGGCCGTCGTTGCAGAATCTGTACTTGCGTGTTTATTGTTGGAATTTTTGCGACTGCATATGAGCCGCAAGTCGGAGCAGATTGCCGAGGTCTGCATGCTAAGGCTGGATCATGAGCCGTTGAGAGACTGACTGTTGACAGAGTGGTTCCACCCGTGCGAAGTCCTCGTGGTGTTTAGGAATGTTTCTCTGGGGTGTTTGTTTTGTGTGGTTTGCGAGCGGAGTTTGATGCGTGTGTCGGGTTGTTGGTTGGAACCAGTGAACGTTTACGTGCCGAAGGACAGGGTCACGAATTTGCACCAAGGCTATGGATTCGTGGAGTTCCGAAGCGAGGAGGATGCCGATTATGTGAGTGGCAATTCTCCCCGGATACGATGGTGTCTTGATCGTTTTTGTTATGGTGGGCCGAATGGTGTTGTCCTGTCCGTTGATTCTTGGTCTGACGAGACTGTGGGTCACTTTGCGTAGGCTATCAAGATCCTGAACATGATCAAGTTGTATGGCAAGCCCATTCGAGTGAACAAGGTGAGCTATGTTACGTTCTGACTTCGTTGTTTCAGCGGGGAATTGAGAGGCGGCAGTATCTGTAGTCGGCTTTGGCGGTATGATGTGTTGGTGGGAGAGAATTGTTGTGATGAAGGATTAAAATTTGAACGAATGAGCATAGGTGTTTCTTTTTTGAAATCATGGGACATGTAATCTATCATGGGAGTCGAAGTAAGGAAAACGAGTTGGTTGTTGATATCTTTGATTCAGGCATCTCAAGACAAGAAGAGTTTGGATGTGGGCGCCAATTTGTTTGTGGGTAACTTGGATCCTGTAAGTGAATTCCATCCCCGTTGTGCTTGTGATATTGGACAGATTTGTCATTGAGCATGAGTTCATGACCAATTGCAGCCTTTTCTTGGGTATTTTTGCGTGTGCCTAGCTGACGAGTTGCTGTGTTGTGCAGGACGTGGACGAGAAACTGCTTTACGATACTTTTAGTGCATTTGGCGTGATAGTGACGAACCCGAAGGTACATTTCCATCCCCGTGGATGTGGGGGTGGAATTTTGATGTTCGGCTTGTCCGGAGCTGACTTTTATGTCTTGAATATGTTTTTCAAGCCATGTCCTTTTTTCAGCAATGAGCAGGGCTTCGGGACGTGGTTTCGTTCTTCTGTTCATTTCTTTGGGGTTCATGGTTGTGATTTTGTTTTTTTCAGATCATGAGGGATCCCGATTCTGGAAACTCTCGAGGGTTTGGCTTCATCAGCTACGACTCCTTCGAAGCTTCAGATTCTGCGATTGAGGTGAGCCTCGCATGTCCTTGGGATTGTTGCGCGAGGGTGTTATATAATTTTTTCTCGAGTAGTGGGTTTCTGGAACGTTGCTTAGAGGATGAGCAGGCGCACTGAAGAGAGGGATATGGATGAAATGGTGCAGGCTATGAACGGGCAGTATCTGTGCAATCGAGCCATCACCGTGTCGTATGCTTACAAGAAGGATACGAAAGGCGAGCGGCATGGGACTCTGGCTGGTACGCATCTGATCCCGATTGTCAAGTTTCCCATATGCTTGAGATGCTGGTGGTTCGTGAGGCATTGGGGAAAGTTGTGGATTTTAGATGCCTTGAGCGCGGTTGAATCATTCATGAAGTACGGTTATAGCTTTCTTTTTTGACGTGGTTTTTTGACGGTGTGTGTTTCGTCGGTCAGAGCGCATGTTGGCCTCGAACAATCCGAACGCGACGAAGAATCGTCCGCACACTCTGTTCGCCAGTGGTCCTCCGCAGCTGGTCGGCCCCCCGCAGCTGGGCCAAGGGCTTCCTCCCCCTCCGGCCCAAGGCAATGGCGGCCTGGGGATGAACATGAACGGGCCGATGCATCCTCCCCCACCGTTCAACGGCGGTCCTCCGCCGATGCCTCCTCCGCCCCAACAAGGTCAGATGATGCAGGGTCTGCCTCCTCCCCCGCAGGGGTATGGCGGCCCTCCAATGCAGCAGCAGCAACAGCAACAGCCGGGTGGTCCGCCCCCTCCGTGGGGCAATCAGGGCCCCCCGATGGGGATGCAGCAACAGGGCATGCCGCCTCCTCCGCAGTTCCGACCAGGCTCGCACATGCCTCCGCCTCCGCATGGTTTCCAGGGCGGGGGTCCTCCTCCCCCGATGGGCATGGGTGGACCTCCTCCTCCTTGGGGCCGAGGGCCCCCTCCGCAGGGCATGCGTCCGCCTCCACCCGGCATGCAGCAGCAACAACAGGGGCAGCAGCAAGGGATGCAGCAAGGGATGCCTCCGCCTCCTCGAGGTCCACCGGGCATGCCTCCTCCGCCAGGGAGCATGATGGGAGGTCCTGGTGGGCGGCCTCCTCCTCCACCCGACAACCAGGGTCGTTAGGACGTGAGCGTAGGTAGGCTAGGTTAGTTTTTTGTAGATAATTGGCGACGCAGCCCCTTGTAGATCTTCGGAGCAATTGCGAGAAGCAGTTTCTGTAGTTTTGATCGGGAGTGGTTTGGCAGCATTCCGCTACTTTGTGAAGTATCTGTTCCTCCGTTCGAGTACCGGAGGACAGGAATCGAGTTCCTTGGTCATCGTTTGCGCACGCTTGGGAATTGGCTCTGGATCTGTTGAATGTTTTATGTTAAATTTTATATGTGTCTTATATGTTGTACGCATGTGACTCTGCGATATGTGCGAGTGAGTTTTAGGCTTTTCGTGAGTGGGCTCCTTCTGCAGTTTTTCTTACTTTCGGAGCATGGTGCAGTGCGATGTGGAGACTGTTTTAGAAGTACGATGACTGGGAGAAGCCAAGGCAGTGGATTTACGTTCTGGTGTGTGCCGGGTGGTCGCTTGGGCATCGCGCTATCTGGTTTGTTGAATGCGACTGGGAGTATTCATGTCTTCGGCGTTGTTGATGGACGATGTTATGGAACGTCACAATAGTTTCTTAGGCAGTTGTGCATGCTGCTGTACCGCTTTTTTATTCGGAGTACTTCAAGAGGAGCTGTGTATTTGTCTCTTTTTGGAGCGATCGGGAGCACAGTTTTACCATGTTTATGAAGGTATTGCCGCCTATGGTTGAGGAGCGTGTATCTTTCGCCGTTGAGTGGAACTGAGGATTTGGAAGAGCGTTGTTAGATTTTTTTTATTAGGTAGTCACCTTTGTTCAGTTTCCACTGCATGCTGCATGTGCGATGCACGACTCTCTATATGTTTGTTTTTCAATCACTGCCCATGTCCTTTAGCATGAGGTCGGAAAGGGACCTCGAGTCCAATAAGTTTCACAATAATAAGGAGCTGGAGAGTGAGTGAGATAATCCCAACACAAGTGATCTGTTTAGTCATGGAAAATCCAAAGTGTATTGGATGCTGCTGACGGAGCAGTTTGATTATGAGAACGACGAAGTGGCAGAGGTTAGTAACCTGAAACTCTTCAAGTTTCTGCACACGCAAGACACTTTCGGTGACCTTCGCTTCTGCACATTTGGTGATGGTGGAATTTATGATGTTACGAAGGTGGCAGTGGGCGGAGAAGTTTTCGGAGGGCGGGCAAGTGGGACCTCGCCCATGCTTACGTCACTTGGGATGATGCAAAGGCCAGTTTTTGAGAAGCAACACCATTGAAGTATGTGGGTGTTGAAGTTATTTATGTATTGAAGGGTCATTTTGGAAGTGCAATTGTGACATACAGTGTGGGACGTTATTGCATGTTGGGGAGTTTTTTTCCTCATAATGGTTAGAAATTTGAGTTCGAAGGACTTTAAGTGATGTGTGATGAAGAGAAAAGCATGCATCTACAAGCCCTTGTCACAAGTATAATTGAGTTGATTGCATAATACATTAGATATTTTGAAGTCTCCATTGAATTTGTCACAAGTATAATTGAGTTGATTGCATAATACATTAGATATTTTGAAGTCTCCCATTGAATTTGTAGAGGGCCATTATTATTTTACGTGTCTACATGTCTATTGTAATATTTATCAAGAATAGCACTTTGTTTCATTCTGGAAGCATTTTGAAGTATATAGGATTGTGTTGTCAGAGATGTCCAGAGTCTTCTGGTACAAGTATCATTTGTTGAGATCGGACTTTTATCACGACATATGAATTCTTTACACAATTCTAAAGTGGAAGGTTGTAGATCACTAAAAAATGGCAGTTTTTCAAACATTTCAAAAAATAACAAACATATTTCTATGCGAAGATCAATTACCACACGCATTTAGTGGTCATGTTTGGACCACTTACAAAAAGTCCAACCATTTC